>CM035794.1:67325187-67482687 GCA_020466265.1 Siphamia tubifer | reverse complement strand
GGACTCTGTTTGGACTACATATCAGACGTCGCATAGCTGACGTCACTGCAAAATCTTTCCCTGCAAACTTTTCAAAACCGTATACCGTCTTTTCTATTTTTCATTTGAAAATGCCTGTGTGCTTTGTGCTCCGGTGTAATCACAACACCATTTCCACATGTTCCCTCTACCGCTTCCCGGCTGACGAGAGCTTGTCCCGCATGCTGGCTCTCACTCGACCAACTATCTCTCCCCCGGAGTAGCTGCCACTTTCCACATGCCCCGATTTAAAGTGGTTTTCTCCACGTTTGATGCTCTTGCCTTCGTTAGAAGGAAGTGAAGCTCGCCAAAGTCACAGCCATTTTCAAAGCGTTTGATGGTGAAGCTTGGTGGTGACGTCATATTTGTGAGACGAACGCTGTAGTCCATTACTTACTCTCACATAAATACCTAACGTAACTTCTGATGCCTGTCCAAAGTGAGTGCTTTCTCAATGTGAAAATGTATCTTTAAAATTCACAGACATCATATGTGAAAACCGTAGCACATTTCAAACAGGGACAGAAAATACCTTTTATCCTTCCATTGACTCGCGTTCATTTTTCATGGCACTTCGGTCCCATTGCCCGGAAATCGACTGGAAATACAACGCGTCACTTAGGCTCCCTATGTCTGTATATATAATCAACATAATGAGGTTAACCACTGAAAACATGTTGTCAGGTGCAGAGTACTTACTGTTTTAGGTATCTGTACTTTACCTGAGTATTTCTTTTTACTTTTACTCCCTACATTTTTGTATAAATATCTGTACTTTATATTCTTTACATTCTCAGAATAGACTCATTACTTTTACAAACTAAACAGATGTGATAGCACGGAAAATCAGTGGGGGAGAGAAACTGTGACTCTATATATTATAGTTATATGACTTTTATCTCATAATTTTGGCTTCTTCTCTTCAAATTGTGCAGTTTTTATCTCATATTCATAACTTTTTAATCTCATGACTTTTTATCTCAATTGTGATTTTTCTTCCCCCATTTTTCCAAAATTTTCTGCCCATACCCACAAAACTGAGTAACTGTGACTTGATCAAACACATTATCTACACAGTAACTCTTAGATACGTTTGAAACCTTTCTAATTTTATTTTCTGAAGTATTATTGCGTTCATGGGGGGGGGGAAAGAAGCCGTTTTAGTTTTCTGATTTTGCCTGGTTAAATAAGTATCACATAATTCATGACAAAAAAATTTGTTTTACTTTTTAATTTTGTACTTTATTACAATTGAGAAATTGTACTTTTTTTACTTTTACTTAAGTAGAAGAGTTGAATCAGTACTTCTACTTTCACCAGAGTATTTGTTCACACGAGTAGTTGTACTTCTACTTAAGTACAGAATGTGAGTACTTTGACCACCTCTGCACTTGACTGACCTGCATACACTATATCTGTATATTTAATCAATATAATCAGGTTGAAAACATGTTGTTGTCAGGTGCAGAGTACTTTGATACTGTTTTTATGTATGTGTACTTTACATGAGCATTTCTTTTTCTGTCAATTTTTTACATTCACTCTGTCATATCTCTCTTTCTACTGTCCTGTTTCCTTCCCTCCTCTTGCTCATTTACCCAGTTTCAAATTATCTACATCACTCCCCTCACCTGTGAACACAGCTGTGGCTCATTAAGTGAAGTGTATTAATTCCCTGCTCTGCTCTGTGTAGTATATGTTTCCAGATTGTACTATCCAGTGTTTACTCCTGTCTGCTAACCTGTTCTGACCTGGACTGTTCTTGACCTGTATCTGCCTGTTTCCTGGTCCCTGCCCGTTGTTTCTGCCCAGCCCTGGTATCTGACTCACCTTCGTCTTGGCCTCTGCTGCTGACCCTGACCACATCTTCTGCTTCAGCTCCTCCTTATTATTCTTCACTGGTTCTAACCTCTTGCCTGCCCCCAATTATCCACTGTCCAGTCCCTGTCGGCGTTTGGAGGATTCTCTGGGTGTCATCATCTGGTTTGTAGGGCTTCCTCCATCTGAACTGTCCTTATATATTAATAAATAAACGACTGATCCTGCATTTGAGCCTCTTTGTTCTTATCACATACTCCCTACATCACAGATGTCAAACTCCAGTCTTCGAGGGCCGGTGTCCTGCATGTTTTAGGATGTTTCCTTCTTCCATGTGATTCAGTTTAACTCTTTAACTCCTGACGAAACTCCTAACAAAATAATTGGTAACATGAACAAAGTAAGACACAAATGGTAGAAAATCTAAGAAATATACTACAATAAAAAATAAACAAAATGTAGAAAAATAAACAAAATGACCAACAAAAACTAAGAAATATTTATAAAATGACAAATAATATGGTAAATTTAGGGGGGGGTTACAAAAGAAGAAAACTAGTATTGAAATCTGGTCCCAGCAATTTTAACTGTGCCTTTAAAAAATTTTTAAATAAAAAATTTTTTATTTTTGGCACTCATTCCATGCACAAAACTAAAAGGAAAACAGTTGAATTTTTCAGAATATTTAAACTAAATCATCCATTCAGAATGCATCAGCACTGACACTTAAGGAGTTAATAATCAGCTCCTCATCAGACTGATAATGATGCAATGGCCTCCAGGTGGAATGGAAGAAGGAAACATCTAAAACATATTGGACACCGGCCCTCGAGGACCACAGTTTGACACCCCTGCCCTACATGTTTGCATAAATATCTGTATGTTGTGTTAATAACTAGAAAAGCACTGTGAGAGCACAAACCTCCACCAAGGCAGACCCCCCCTCTCTGAATGAAGAGAGGTCCACCAAGGAGGTTATGTTTTTGCCAGAGTTTGTCTTGTCTGTTAACTCAAAAAATTATGGATGAATCTTGATAAAAAAAAAATAATCATGATGTATTGGAGGTGTCACAAGGAATAAATGATTAGATTTTGGTGATGATCCAGAAAAGATCCTGGATTCTGGATCACTTTGAAATGTATTCTCCATTTCAATGTAAAATTTCAAAGTGATCCAGAATCCAGGATCTCTTCTGGATCATCACCAAAATCTAATCATTTATTCCTCGTGACACCCCCAACACATCATGAAATTTTCATCAAGATCGATCCTTAACTTTTTGAGTTATTTTGCTAAATAACAGACTCCAGTAAAAACATAACCTCCTTGGCACAGGTAATAATGCATTAGATTTATATAGCGCACACATACTCAAAGCACACAGTGGATCCATTATTCATTCACTCTCACATGCTCGCTCTGGTGGTGGTAAACTACATATGTATCCACTGACTCCTTACATTCTCAGAATAGGCTCGTTACTTTTTCAAACTAAACAGATGTGACAGTTCACAGTGGCAGATTCAGCTCTAGAGGCACTAGTGGATGGATGGAGGGCTTCTGTTCAACCCATAACAAGACATTTAACCATCACTATGACTCTGAAACTGTTTAATTAAGGTAAACATATCATCTAGTTGTAGTAGTAGTAAAGGAGTTGAATCAGTACTTTTTACAAGAGTATTTTTTTCACTGTACAGTACAGTGTCTGTACTTAAATAAATAAACAACGCTTTATATCAGACTTTACCACCATTTTGGATATTTTTGGATCACTCATGCACTGTAAACCCAAACGTTCAGAATAATTAAATATATTCAGTTGTGAATACTCAAAGTTTTAGAAATAGTACTACTAACTCAAATGTATTAAGTTACTGTAGCATGTTCTTCTTTTTAAGTATTTCCAACTAATATTTTTTTTATTAAGGGGAACTATTGTGGATATAAGCATGGGTGTAGGTTTCTATATAGATGGACGTGACATGTCACAACCAATGTTTGGGGATTGCAAAATAGTCCCAGCAATATTTGTCATTTTAATTTAATATAGGAAAAAATCTACATTCATTGAAATTTTCGAAATATTATTTCAATATACTACACATATGGTAACATTAATAAAAAAAGTTGTTTATTTAGTTCTTGTCTTGAATGTTTTGACAAAACACAATATGTATGTGTATGCTGAATTTGCACACTGGAAAAAGTAAAGTGTTCTTGTTCTTTAACTGCTCTTCTGAGAATTTTTTTTTTTTTTGGGGGGGGGGGGGGGTAGTAGTAGCAATGTCCCTACCAAAGTTTAGGCCAAACCGACACCCTTGGATATAAGTGAACATAAATGAGGTAAAACTTAGTGGAATTAAGTCATTCAATGCTGAGAATGATATTGTTCTGTTATTTCTATTGTTTCAAATAAGGATGATTGAAAAAAATAAACTTAACTGATGTAGTAGATGATGAAATACCATGTCAGAGCACTCCGATATCTATCACACCAAAAAAAAATTACAATCACAAAACACAGTCATTTTATCCAGTGGCGGCTGTGGTTCAGTTGGTAGAGCGGGTCATCCAATGACTGAAGGGTCAGTGGTTCAAGTCCCAGCTCTGGCTGTCCACATGTCCAAGTGTCCTTGGACAAAAACACTGAACCCTGACTTAGTCTCCCAGTAGGACTGTATTAATTTAAGTATACTTTAATAAGCATCTAAATGTTAAGTTCTGGAAACGTGTTTTTTTAAGTAACATCAACTTAAAATAATTGAGGCAATCGATTGCCTTACATTTTTTTAGTTCTGCTAACTTATTCAGGTTTACAGTGTGGACTGATTGTCTTGGGAGTGGTTTGTTTACTGAGAGTGCTGGCTTTACATCATCTTTTATCATTTTTGACAAACAGGTCAAAGGTCTGTGGAAGGTTGGCGTTCGTTTGACGAGTGTGTCGTCTCTACATTCCTGCTCATGTGTCGTCTTGTATAAAGCGAATGATCAGATCTGACTTTTACAAATCCATCATCTGAACAGAGCAGAGGTAGACACGAACCCAAACACACACCACAGGGTATAAATCATGGCCTATTTTGGTGAAGCCATGTTGGTAGGACAGCATTTCTGCATTTGATTTTGATGCCAACCCTCCCCTCTGTGACGAACATGAACAGTCATCATTGCCTGTTAAGTGTTTCCACAGCAGTAATCTCACCAACCCGTCTGTGTGGTTTCACCAGGATCAGACAACACCCAGAGTTTGGCTTTCCCCAAAATGACACCGTTTATCTTGGTTCAGAGTGGCAGACACACAAAGTCCACATGTGTCTGTGTGTTTATGAGAGAGGAGGAGGTTAGTGGGGTTTATGAAAAGGGTGGGGCGTACATTCCACCGTCACCCCCTAACCCCCCCATTCATGACTGTATGAGATGCAGAGGGGTTTGTTAAAAAATGGAACTGGGTCACAAGGAAAGAATGAGCAGGTTCTGGTTCAGTCCTTCATATCATCCTAGTGTGACATTGAACCGTTTCAGGAAACATCTGCTGCATTTGGACAATGATGGAGAAGGAAATAATAAAGGAAGTCTTGGAAAATGTGACACTTATCAACCACTGGTAAAACATGTTTCAACTTTTACACCCATTACTTATGAACTCATAAATACTCAAATGACCACCAGTGTCCAAAAGAATCTATTGATTTACAATGTATTATACGTTTGGATCCACTAATCCTATCAATACATGTAAATAATTGGTGTAAAACGCAGTTTGTTATCTTTTCGTGGTCATCAGATATGACCCATTTGGATTTTCAGAAGCTCCGTAGTTGCCCCAGAAACAACGTCGTCTTCTACAACAGTGATTCATCAGTTAAACCCATGGAGTTGGATCAATAACAGTGGATGAACACACTTTTTTATGTTGAGTTAATGATATATTTGACTAAAAACATCACTTTTTTGTGTCCTTTCTCTCTTTTTGATATAATAAACCTCAAATGTAATCTCAGCATGATGATTACAGTCCATGATCAGCAAATTACATTTCAGCAGTGGTTCTATAAACAGTGACATATAACACTGCTCTATTTAATTTACCCATAAATCCATCAGTAGTATTTGCCCACTATTCTAAAATTATTTTAAAAGATGTGATGAAAATAAAATATAGAAATAAATAAGATAAGAGGTTGAAACTAGAGTCTATCCCGAGCCTTTTTCTTGGAATGATTAAATTCCTACAGGAAAAAAGGAGTCAGTATATGAACTGTGTCAAAAACTGCAGCTGTTAACGTTTGTATGAGTTGATATAAAGGAAATCGCCATGGTTTTGAATGTTATAGTGAACACAAATAAGTAATGTTCGACTTAAACTGTAGTTAGGACCTTCTGCCTTTAGATGCCAGTACATCACCGTCAGCAGTAAACAACAGTAGGAAGTGAAAGAGTTGAAATAGCGATAGAGCTGCAACTGCAGCCAGTGAACAGTAGTAAGTCACAGTAAATGTATGTACACTGATAAAACCCCGAGTTTGTGAAGCTCCTCTTTTTTTCTTTGTGATGGCTAGCATCTAGCCTTCACAAAAACCTGCCCGTGTACTACATTTGATATGATGACAAACAAACACCAACATAAACACACACTGCCAGAGAAAATGTGAATGGATTATGATAGCATTCGGCTAACGTTAACATTATGCTAACGAGATGTTGACTTGAACCATAGACAGAACAAATATAAAATAGTGAAATAGTCCATGTCCTCTATACTATCCATACATAACCCTATAACCCTTGTGAATATAGTAATGATTTGTGGACGTATTTACCAGTTCAGTAGCATTAGCCCCAGTGCTCTCTCTCCTTACATTCATACTTTTTCCTCATAGAAAAAATTGTAGCCTTCAAGTTATTTTTCATTAGTGAATTTTCCTCCACGATTCTCCTATCTGCAAATGTTAAAAGTGGCAAATTTCTTCAGTAACTTGAAAAGTCTTGACGTTTAACAGGAAGTTCAGTTACGTTCCTCTTACTATGACAAAGGTCCATTTACTTTGATTGTTGTGTTTCAAAAACATAAATAGTCTACTGCAGAGCAAACCTCAGTTTTTCTCAGTTATGTCCTGGAATTTGTAACCTTATTTGTGGATGCTACGTCACTACTTGATAAAAAAAAAAAAAACTAAAAAACTTAACTACAGGAAAGTTACTTGATTCATCAAGCAGTGACGCTACGGTCAAGCTACCGGAAAATGTAGTTTAACTAATAGCTTCGCTACATGCAGTGATGCTACTCCCCAAAAGGTAAAATCTAGTGTGTGAATTTCATTTGGGAACTGTCACAAAAGTAGCACTGGATCTTTATGGGTTAAAATATCTGTACACAAACGGAAATCAAGATGGTAACTTTGCAACTAACATTTCAGCTGTATATAATAAAGACATTCTCTGACAGTTTTCATGCCATTATCCTCTGGTGATCACTCTACTTTCTGCTTCAGTATAATAATTATCATCCAAACCTCTATATAATCAAAGAGGGACAGTTGGGCAGTGACACTGGGTTTTAAGCTAAACCCTCATTTGGTCCAAACATAATCAGAGACTAAAATAATCTGTTTATAACATGACTACTAATTTACCACAGAGTGACGCCGGCCACATGACTGCCTGTATCTGCATGTGGTCAAACTGTCACACGTGGAACAGCCCTGGTCTGAGGACACTGTGGACTGGGCTCATTTGTATGTGTGTGCATTTGTGCATCTGTGGATTGTTGGTGCTATCATATATATATATATGTGTGTGTTTGTACATTTGGCAAATGAAAACATTGTGGAACCGTTTTGGAGGGTGACAGGTTTTTCCGTCCAGACCCAAAGGCGACCAATGTCCCACATACATCCAACGTCCTGAGGCGGAAAACAACAAGCTGAGTCATGGACCGACCTCTGTACATTTTCTGTTCAGTAGAACTCATTATTCTGTGTCACAGACTGGGTTATTTCAATGATTTCAAATGTTTCCTGGAAATGAACAGAGAAAAAGATCTGACACTATCTGTATGAGGTTTACTGTTCATGAGTAAATGTTGAAGCTGTGATCTGATCTTATGTTTTAACTCAATACATGACATAATTCACATGTATCTTACTCCTTACTTCTTCATTTTACCCATGGATACATGTCTGGAACATGGATGGATGTCTGTGTGTACCTAGAGCACAACATCTACAGCATGTTTTAACTTGACATTCATACACTGTGTAGCAAGGGCGTCACAGCCATTTAAAATGTGGGGGTGTTCTAGGTTGTGGTACATGAGCATCATCGGAAAATTAACAAACAATTATCAATTAATGATAACATTTTCATATTAAAAAACTTATATATGGCCGAAAATAACAAAAATGTGTTTTTCCTCAATTAAACATTCATTCAATTCATAAGTCAAAATTATGACATAAAAAGGATTTAAGAAATCAGACACTGATTTTACAGACACTCTACCTCTTTTTTCTTACTAAAACGTTTTGTCCATGTCAGGGGAGACGACTAAAAATATGTTCCTCAGGGGGAACATCACTGGAAAAAGTTTAAGAACCACTGGCCTAGGGTAAATGTCACAGAACAAGACATAGTTTATTTAACTTAGTTTAATAACGGGAACATTTCTCATTACTTACTGGTTAATGACTGTTTGTTAACACCACGAAGAAGAGCTGTTTACATTTCGTGCGGCAAACTGAGGTGCGCTTCATTTAAATATGCTATTGTGCCGCCCGGGTGGGTAAACAGTTTAAACCATAGATATTGTAACCTCCCCGAAATGTTATTGATGTTTGTTTGGCGTGATCGTGACCGACAGTAACTGTTTATCCTGAAATAAAAAGTAGGTGAGACCAACTCTCCGTCCATTTTCTGGATCCGGTGGAACACTACAATAAATAAACTCAGGAAAAAGTGGGGGGTATGAAATCATCTGGTTGGAGAAGTGGGGGTGTCGCAACACCCCCATCCCCGACGGCTGCAACGCCCATGCTGTATAGTTCTTCACAGTATCTCAGTCCTCCTTGAAGACGGTCTGGACCTGGATCCAGGCTTTGGATTTTTTTTTCAAGGATTCTTCATCATTTGACAAATAGAAGCAAAATAGAAATAGAAGCAGCTATAGCACTCATGGACAGTTTATTAAAAATGGGCTAAGCTTCTGTTCATTAGATTCTGAAGAGCTGATTTCAAGCTCAGTAGGCAGTTCCCACCATCGTAATCATGGTAGCATTACAGAGGGGTGGGGGGGCATAAATGTCTATTTTTTTTACTGGGTACAGACTAAACAGTGCTGCTGCTCTAATTTAATGTTGTTGTCTTGACAATGACAAATAAAATCTTGAATCTTGAAACTACATGCTGTCGTGCGTTTTCATCACTCCCGGAAATTACAAAAATAGATTCAGAGGTGGTGCTGAGACTGTGGGGATAATTGACACACATCAAACTGCTGCCTGTAGCTAAGAGCTAACTTGGTGTTAATGGAGGTGCACAGGCTAAAGCTAAGACATGGTGTTAGTCAGATAAAAACTACAGTTGCTACTCTCCTGCCTTCTAAATGGATGAGTTGTGGGAAAAATTCACTCCCTCACAGTTGTCATGAAGATAAACTTTGTCCATTAAATGTAAGATGATGTTCTGAACCAGGCTGTAAACATGTTTATTTGTGCTGTGAAGTTGCCCTTTTTAAACATGGGAGTCTATGGGGATTGACTCCTTTTTTTAACCCAGCCCCTAGTGGAGGACCAGTGAACTGCATTTTTTTTGTCACTTTGGGGTTTGCTTCATTTCTGTCTGCTGGAGTTTGCTGCTTGATTACATTGCAAAAAAAAAAAACCCACAATACTTTGGTTATATCAAGCTCATGCTGAGTCTGGAAATTATCCAAACTGAGAGCCTATTTTCAGCATATTTTTGTTTCTAAATCTGCTCTTTGGTACCAGTTCCAGTGGTAAAACTGAAATAACATGATCTTTGTAGTGAAGTAATGAGTGTGTGAACATTCAGGGATATCTAAAAACAACATTGCATATTTTAATCAGTTGAACATCTCCTGTGCCTCACTTATGGTGGTCACAGAACAAAGCTAAAGTCCCCTGTTACAGTGTTTGGTTTAAAGCCCCCTAAAACTGAATTGTTCCCTCCACACACACACACACACACACACACACACACACACACACACTATAAGAATTGAAAAGCTGAAAGTGTTGGTCTGTTCATGCTTATTAATGAAGCATGGCACTCCTACCAAACCAGTATCATATAACACAATTCTTATTTTTGTGTTCTTATTCACCAATTAAAGTCTCTCCTTAAAATTCATATATTGGACTTAATCGTTAACATTAAAGATATTGATATTTACATCTTTATTTATTTCACAGAAAGGAAATATACTGAACCCATCCATATCTGATAACACCTGCACGGTTTAGAAGATTTAATTTCCTCAAACCCTAGACTTTATACAGACAGATCTACAACACTAGGAGTCACCATTAGGTCAGAGAGATATATTGAAACTAATGTTTCAAGAGCAGATCTTTATTTTTTTATATATAATCTGATGTGAAACTCATTGTTCTCACTGAAGCTGCAGTTTGTGTTTTGTCCTAAAGATGTTTTTCATTCATAAATTCACATATTTGCTCTGAAACAGTAACTGCTTTGCCCTGATCTGTGGTTTTCAGTGTGTTGTTTCTCACACACATATGCATTATTCTATAGTCAGTCCTTCTGTCAAGACTTGACCTTCCCTGTCCTTTCATTATAGACGAACCTCTATAGCAGTGGCCGCTGTCATTCGATGGCAGGATGCCATTAGAATGCCATTACAAGACTTTAATCAAGAGACTCATCACAGTCATTATGCAAATGAGATTCACTGATTCAGTGTGTTCAAAAAATTACATTTGCATGTTTGTGTCTTAGACAGAACCACGGTGTACATCTTATTAATCCATGATAACGCACTGTTTCATTATAAATATGAGTTCAGTCTCATTATTGAAGTGAAAGTACCACATTAATGTTTGTGACTTTTAATCAGGACTGTGTTTGCTTTGTTCTTCACCACTACTTAACTATCTGAAATCCATGGTTATTGATGCTTGTATAAACTGAAACTGTCTGATGGAAAATAATACCTGTCGCTTTAATCGTAATGAATCTGTGGAGAGAGAATGTAAGGAGTGGGATTACTGAAAGGAAGTGATCCTGAACCCTTCTGATGGTTTTAGTCATTATGAAGGCAGCTCCTCTGTTTTCATATAAACACAGTGTTAGAGATAAGGACAAGTGAGACTTTGTGCACCCGCCTTCTTTTTGTCTGATGTGGAGGTCTGATCATAAAACCCATGGGAGTAAGAAGAACCTCAGGACTTTGTCACATTGTCATGTATCAAAGCCAGTGTGCAATGTTTTATTTCTTAACATTAGCTGTTTTTATGTCACACTGTATGGAAAATATGTTAAAGTACTGAGTCAATACAGTGATCTATCTATCTATCTATCTACCTACCTACCTACCTACCTATCTATCCATCCATCCACCTATCTATTTTTTTTTTAAAAAAAGGGCATGAACCACAGTACAGTAAATTATCATATTGGTAATGTGTTGTCTAGTACTCTGGTTCCCGTCCTTTTTTGGCTCATGACCCCATTTTAACATCACAAATTTCTGGTGACCCCAGACATTCAAAACAGAGATTTTTTTTTTTATTATTAATTTGTTTTTGCTCATGTAATAGTTTGCTATACTATATTGCAAATGCATGTTAATTTTAAATTACATTATTCTATATAATGTATATTATTAGTGTTAGGTGTAGATTACTGGACAAAGGGAGAATGTTATTATCCTTGGTCAGGATATGTACAGTCAGTCCAGTTTGTATTTATAAGGCTGACAATTAATACTGAACAAACAATAACTCAAACTACCGGTATGTATTATGAAAGAGCTGCAGCATCTGAAACTGACCACAATGAACATTTGACAGATAAACAAGGATCATATTTTATTAATGAGTTTTTATTTTTATCAATCACGAGAAATTTCAAAAGACCCCATTTGAATTCCAGACATTGCCATATGGGGTCCTGACCCCGAGGTAAAAAAAACCAACAACAAACAAACACTGGCCTAGTACATATTATATAAATTACTATTTTAATTTGGTGTTTTAATATGTATATTTGGTACATAAATGTCTATATCATAATACTAGAAGAGCCCCCACCTTATGAGACAGGCTCCAGTGACCCCTGTGACCCCAATGAGGATAAGGTGGGTTCAGATGAATGAATACTGAAAGGTCTCAGTGTGTGTGTGTGTGTGTGTGTGTGTGTGTGTGTGTGTGTGTGTGTAACTAGCCAGTTTGGTGCCTATAGTTGAGGAATAGTCCTACATGTACATTAAATATCTTTGTGAGTTGATAGGAGGAATATTTTGAAAGATATTAGTCATTTCAGAACACAACAGCCTTACAATCATGTTGCTATGGCCGTGACATTTGACAGCACAGTACAATACTGCAAGACAGGAAATTCAGTTTTATATATAGACTTAGAGCTTTATATATTTTTCTTTTTCTGTTGTATTGATAATTTTGCAATTTATTATACTTGAACAGAGCAGCTGTTAAACCCAATAATTTCCCCCTGGGATTAATAAAGTATTGCGATTCTGATTCTAATAAACCTCCACTTTAACCTCCCGGCAGCTCAAACGCTGCTCCACTGGTTTCGTGTTGCTGTCACTTGTCATATTTAGCTTCACCACAGAAATGCTGCTGGTCATTTAGATGCATTTTGGGGTTGGTTTCTGTTTTAAGCATGTTGCTGGGGCTTAATGTGTGAAGGTGTTGTGTGTCTGAGTCACTGTATCTGGGCATGGATATGGACACAAACAAATCTCTGTGGAATTGTTAACAGATGAGTTTCCCAAAAACCAGTTCAGGATCCAAAATTAGACTGGGACCATGTTTAATTACCTCCGCCAAGGAGGTTATGTTTTTCCCTATGCTTGTTTGTCTGTCTGTGTGTGTACAACATAACACAAAATCTTATGGATGGATTTTGATGAAATTTTCAGGGCATGGTGGCAATGGGGAGATCAACAAATGATTCGATTTTGATGATGGCGGGGTTCTACCTTGGTGGAGGTCTGTGCTCTCAGAGTGCTTCTCTAGTTGAATCTAAACAAGCATATTAAAATACAAGACAATGCAATAACATACACATTCATGTTTATATTCATTGGCCAAAAAAACCCATATTCACTATTATTTTCTGGACCAGATTTAGCTTTGGTTACAGCACACATTCATTTTGTTTTAATATGTTAATATAACGTCATAACATGTACAGTCAGACTGATGACACTACATTTAAAACTCCGCCTCCTTCATTTGCATAGACAGGGACCACAGATGTAAGTTAGCTTCCTAGCTAATTCTGGTACTAGTGATGTCTTGTACATGATCCCTGACAAATAAGATAATAAGACAATAAATAAATAAACAAACACCTGTGGACATCATATTTAAATGTGTCAAATTTGGAGTCATCTCCAGACCTGTTATCTGCTTCATTTTAACTAGGAAAGAGAGTCCGTTTCACAAAGCAGGTTCAACAAACTGTGAGTCAAAGACTAGACTCTGGCTTGATCTACTCGGACATAGGAAACTCAGATGGCATGTTAGTGAGAACAGTCTCCACCTACTGTGTCTAATGGACTTTTAATTCAGATCGACTGATTTATTTTTGAATAAAAGAATGACAGAACTATGTTATGTGGAAGCTCTCCTACTGATTGAATGAATAAGAAAATGAAACAATCAGTTTGTCCACTTATGTTTGAGCCTCTTAAAATGGAGGGATGATGTTAAAATGGATGTAATTTGCATTAGTACCCTACCCACTGTAAGGGGAGAGGGTTATTGTTTTAGGGTTTTTGTTTGTTTGTCCGTATTTCAGCAACTTTACACAAAACCTACTGTACCAATTTCCATGATTTTTTTTTTAGGAAAAGTGCGACGTGGTCCAGAATAGATCCCATACAATTTTGGTGAATGTAGGACAAAGGTCATAGTCACCAAAAATGTGTTTTTATAAACATAACTGATAGGGCAAATCAAGTAAAATGTGTGTGAGGGGGGTGGGGTTTGTTGTGTCTGGCACCACTTGTTTCATATTAAACCACTTGAGTTAAAGCTGAAAGTCCAAAACTTCAGTCACATTTGATAATAATAATAATAATAGTAAAGTTTGTTAATTCATGTAGCAGTGATAAAATAAATAATTCGTAAAGTGCTTTACAATACAATCAAAAATAAAATACATGGGTGGAAATAAATGTTTACAGTTACACAGTTTTGGACATGTAACATTATTCCAGAACAAAACATTTTCTAAATTCATGTTTTCCAGAGGAGGTAAACCATATTATATCTATCCAGATATCAATTAAATAATGCATTATATTATTGTGTGGATGTGCTTTTTATCCTGTCACTTTTAGTTCATTCAACATTGAAGAGAAAAAGTTTTCAAACTTATACATAATATTCTAAGTATTCCTCTAATCTTACTTTGCGCTGGTGAAAGGTTTAAACTTTGGTGAATAATGGTTTACAGAGCAGCCAGTTGGGATTACAAACTATAATTAAAATCCATTTAAGAAAATTATTCATACCATTGGAGTCAGATGGAGGGGAAAAAAGCTGCAGTGGGAAAGTTAAGATGGAAACTGGGTTCGAATTAAGTTATGAGGAGGAACATAATGAAGACTGGGCTGGAATCCAAGACTAAATGATGCTGTGTTTACGTCTTTATCTTCCTTCAGTATGAATTTATTATCAAACATATTTAAATTCCTCATATAATTGGGAAACCATAACCCTGGCTGTGACCTTATGTTGGAGTTTCCTCTTAGTATCAATGGGAAGAACCCAGTCTGTGCAACTCTCTGTTGGTTTTAAAGTCATTTTTCTGTGGAGGACACACAAATATCACCACTCCTCAAATGGTCGACTTTTATTCATGGACTCGGATGATGCATCTTCCTCATCATTCCAAGTAATTCTTGAAAAAACTGCAACATGTCAGCACTAACACTTTTTAAAGAGTAACTCTGTCTGTCAGATTAAAAAGAATCTCATACTGAGTTTGGGAATAACACCTGGAGACATAGTATGACTTATTCAGGATTACTCATTCTGTCCTTATGTCATGTTTCTGTAGGTGTGTCCTATTTACATCCTGCGAGTTGAGACTTAACATGCAAAGGTAGTTTAGGAATCCACAACGATGACATTAAAAAATGTCAGGCTTAACAAAAGAAATTATGGTTTCAAAGAAATTTAAGTTCATGTTTGTAATTGAGGGTAGCTGTTAAAAAGACGAGTAAAATCCCTAAAATATCCAGTGAAAGATACAAACTAGGTGTCTTGGTTAAAATGATGTCAATAGCATCGAGTTCATAATTAAACTATTTTTGAAGCAAATGAAAGTTGACTTGAATTCAGTGGAATGTTAGTGGTTGATATGGTTTCCTTGTGTTTGACTCATCTGCTGGCCTTTTATGGACTCTAAGCTCTGACAGAGTTTTATAAAGACAATAAACCAGGCTGTGTATGATGTGTCGGTGGTAGAAATATTCAAATACTTTACATCAGGGGTCTCGAGCTACATTTTTTTCAGGGTCACTTTCAGCCCGATTTGATCTCCAGTGGGCTGGACTAGTACAGAGGTGTTCAAAGTACTCACATTCTGTACTTAAGTAGAAGTACAGCTACTTATGTGAAAAAATACTCTGGTAAAAGTGGAAGTAGTGATTCAATTTCTTTACTTAAATAAAAGTTTTTTTTAAAAAGTACAGCTTCTCAATTGTCATAAAGTACAGAAGTAAAAAGTAAAATTGCTTTTTTTTGGTCATGAATGCAATAATGGAAAAATCAGATGCATTTCAAAAGTATCTAAAATAAAACCTTTAAAAGTGAGTTATGGTGTAGATAATGTGTTTGATAGAGTCACTGTACTCAGTTTTGTGGGTATTTACAGGAAATGGAAGAAAAACGGTGGGAAAAAAGTCACAATTGAGATAAAAGGCATCATGAGATTTAAAAAAAAAATGACAAATGACAATTTTAAAAAAGCATAATTTTAAGGGAAAAAGTCAAAATTATAAGATAAAAAGTCAAAATTATGAGACAAAAACTCAAAATTGTGAGATAATAGTCATATAATTATAATGTATAAAGTCACAGTTTCTGTCCTCCACTGATTTTTTTCCTCTGGTGACTTATTTTTCATACTGTCACATCTGTTTAGATTGAAAAAGTAAACAGTCTGTCCTGAGAATGTAAAGAGTATAAAGTACAGATATTTATGCAAAAATGTAGGGAAAGTAAAAAGTTGCCAGAAAAATTTATACTCAAGTAAAGTACAGATACCTAAAAAATCTATTAAAGTACAGTAATGAAGTACTTTTACTTAGTTACTTTCCACCTCTCGACTAGTAAAATAATAGCATAATTGCGTATATAAATAATAATTCCAAATTTTGTGCAAATTTTAGTAAATATGAGGTTTTTTGTTCATTTTGTTGCTTATTTTTTTACACTTTGTTTTTTACATTTTAAGATTTTTCTTCGATTTTGTTCCGTTTGTGTCTTACATTGTTCATGTTATTAGTATTTTTGTTGGTTTATTCATTTTTTGTTCATTTTTATTGATCACTTTGGCTGTGTTTGTTCATTTTGTTTCTTATTTTATTCTGGGTTTTTTTTGTTTTTTTTGTTTTTTTACAGCAAACATATTTGACTTCATTCTTTTTTTTGTAAATGTTCTCCCTGTCGACACATTCAGGCCAATTACATTATAACTCAGAACTAAAAAAAAAACCTTAGTCATCTATACTGTTCATTTGTCTATTGCCAATAAAAAATGATTATAGGAAAATGACACTGACCCACTTCAACTGGTTTGGAGTTATATTTCTCTTTTTTCTCTCCCCACTGTTAGTTCCTCCAGGTTCAGTATGTGGAATATACTGCCATCTAGTGGTGAAGATGTCCATCTGTCTGTCCCAACAAAAGAACACAATAGTCATGAAAATCCTCTGTTCTAATGTTATTAAACCAGACTCAACATGGGGAGGTGGACAACGGCATCTGTGTTTGGACCACAGGTGTCAAACGTAAGGCCCGGGGGCCAAATGTGTCTCGCCAAAGGGTCCAATCTGGCCCCTGGGATGAATATGTGAAATGCAAAAATTACACTGAAGATAATTAATAATCAAGGAAGTTCAAATCAATTCCTCATATGTCCGGTAGAACCGCAAGTGCACGACAAATTCCAGGTGGGCGCATGAGTAGTGGTTGTCCTTGTTGGACATCAGGGCGCTGGTTGAGGTGCTAGTCTCCTGCTCCTGCTGGTGGCTATGGGCCAGCTGGACTGCATAGCCTGCATCATTCTCCATCATTAGCCACTTGAAGGTCTGACCCTGGTACTTTCCAAACTGGACGCTGTGACAGCTTAGCACTATTTTGGCGTTCACAGGGTCAGAGCCTTTGGAGATGACACAGGTCCGTGCTTCTGCCTCCACTGGCTTCTTGGCCATGGCAACGATCATTCCCGGGCCACCACTGGCCCTGGTGGCGCAAAAGGACAGCGCCTCGGCAGAGGCCTGCGGGACCAGCTACTCAGAGGTAGTGTACCTCAATTTTGCACAATCCATTTTACTGGGCAGACACAAGAGAAGATTTGTTAATACTTGCATGGGAATGACGGTGTGGCTACATATAGAACCTATGGAATGCGTACTGTGTATAATAAACTAATATATACACATACAACACACTATAATATATGGGACATATACTATGTCTATGTAATACACTGTAAAATATATACAAAAAATATACTGTAATATATGGGGTAAATACCATATCTATGTAATAGGCTGTAATATATACACATACTATAAACTATAATATATGGGACACACACTATGTATATGTAATAGACTAATATATGGGACGTGTGGACTATGGATATTTAATATACTGGTCATGCATGCATGGATCCACCCTCACTCCGCCACCGCGAACACACTGCCCGTCATTATCGCCCCTTCCCAGCATTGTGACACTGAACCGTGATGGCCCGCATCGAAAACCACCATATATTTAAAAAAAAAAAAAAAAAAAAAAAAAGACACGTTCTGTATATCACAATTATACGCCACCGGCGGAGCTTCCCTTCACGGCTCCGCGAGCACACACTGGCCGCCACTCGCTCTTCCTCTTCCGGATCTGCAAGCACACACTCACAACCGACACACCCAACGCTAAGTATCTACATAGTTCATTAGCGAAAACAACCATTTTCAGCTTGAAAACAGTGTTTTACTTACTTGGTGAAGGGGCAATATCCAATCGTTGCGGTGACATCAGCATTAACCCATTGAAAATGCTTCCTCTCTGTAATTAGACAAGCAAACTAAGTACCAGGCCTATTTAGCATTAGCTCATCGCAAACAATGCTAGGCTGTAGCCCGTTGGCTTAAGCTAACGGCCCAAAGGCTAGTTGCGGTTAGTGACCACCGCAGACCAGGTCCGGAAAATTAATTGTATAATGTTAAAAATAATAATTTTAATAAGTTACTTGAAAAACAAACAAGGCGACATACAGAAAACATTGGGTGGGTGGATTCTTCCTGTGAGCACAGGAATAGCCTTTGGATGCTGTAATGCGTAGCTTGTTATGCTAACGCTGGGTGCGTTAGCATAACCAGACATTACCCAGACATTCCTGCCTGCAACCCCAGCAAATCAGTATTTTCTGACGTCATCCTGTCTGCTTGCTGGACAACAAATCTCGCAAGACAGAATTTTAACGCGACAAGAAATCTCGCCAAATTACATCTCGTCACACCCCTAATATTAATAAAAACTTACTAAACACAGTAATAAAGTATTTATACTTTGTTAGTTCCCACCTCTTATTAGTCATGCTTTAGACTCGCTTTAGACATAATAGCTGTCATGTAAAACAATATCAACCACTGTGATATCACATTTATTTTATGACATTAAAATAATCAGGTGTGTGTGTGTGTGTGTGTGTAGTTTCTATTGTTGTCCAGTAGATGACAGCAAAGTATTAATTTAGTAGTGCTTCATGAAGGCATGTGTTCCACTACAGCTCAGCAAAGTGATTTAATGATCAATAACCAGTGAGTCTTAATGACAGTACATCACCCACCTTTGACCTTTGACTCCTGTCTGGAGTTTATCCCATACAATACAAGGTTCACTACAGACATGATGGTGTCCATCACTGGCATGAATGTCCTGTCCAACTTCAGTCACACACTGGTGTCACCAATTGACCGATCAAAGTCAACTCAACATTTTTGACTTTTGATTATTTTGTTTTTCCACCACTGACAAATTTTAATTAAATTATTTCCCATGTAATGTAATTTTTCCTGTCTTTGATTTAATTTCCCCCCTTTATAGTCCAGCACTGAAAAAAACAACAACACAAACACCCTGTAAAAAAATAACCTTGGAATTAACACCAAAAAAATCCCAATCAGTGAAAATACAATACAGAGTTATTTATTTATAAAGGTTTTTGTGTTCACAATAAAATCAAATATAGCTGTAGTTTTACAAGAATAAAGTCTGGAGTGCTACCTGTAACTTGTCTTCAGTAGCTGTAGTTTTAACAGGAAGAGATGTGAACAAATCCAGATTTGTATGTTGAAATTATGCATTTCTATTGTTTTGAGAAAATACAATTGTAAATTGAAAAACAATGTGGTACCATTTAAATTGCAAGACCACAATGTTAAAATAACAGTATATTCACATTAAAAAAATAAAAAACAAAGCAAAAAAGTAAACAGTTAAAAATTCAGTATTTCCAACCTATATAACAGGCAGATGTGGGTCAGTTTGTTGTCCAATAATTATAGGGTTGGTAGTTCAAATCCTGGATCTGTCTGTCCATAAGTCAAGCCGTTGTACCAACCACAGACCAGCCTGTCCAAACAACCCGGGTCAGACCAACCACGAACCCATACGCACAGCGATCAGGATTTAGACCCCAACAGGACTACCCATAGAGAATAATGACTGATCTGTGTCTGAGCAGATGAGCTGTGACCACTACGTGGGGTTAGCTGAGCTGGGGGGTTAGGGTAGAGTATTCAAATGAATCTATGCATGTGATGTATAAAGCATAGAAAATGCAAAACGAGAAATTGATCAAGAGAGAAGGAGTGGGGGTTTTTTTCCCCATAAATTTAAGTGTCTCCTCACACACAGACAAGACATATTTGTGTTGGAAAGACATTAAAAAGTGCATTTTGCATGATATGTCCTCACAGTATTTTCACCGCATTAATCTACAAAGACTCTATGCTTTTGTGGCAGTTCCCAAATATTTTTTTTCCCAGGGTGCTTCTATGAAACTGGTCTTAAAAAGAAGACATGGGACCAAAAACCCAAACCAGATGTTGACTAATATTATGAAGCAAGTACTGTTGGTCTATTTGAAGAATATATACTGACTGAGATAAAAGAGAAAGTAGTTTTAAGAAAAATGCTTTTTTTTTTTTTTTTTTTTTTTTGTACATCAATTTTACATTATATTTAATAGAAAATCTGCAACACGGTGTTTGAGTGGATAGCACTAGTGTTTCACAGCAGGAAGGTCCTGGGTTCAATTCCAACACCAGTCAGTGGGACCTTTCTGTGTGAAGTTTGTATGTTCTCCCTCTGTCTGAGTGGGTTTTCTCCCACCATCCAAAGACATGCACTGTGTGAATGTGAGTGATTGTTTGTCTCTATATGTTCAGCCCTGCGATGAACTGGCGACTCGTACCCATTGTAGTTGGGATAGGCCCCCAGTGACCCTCATGATCCTAGTGAGGATAAAGCGGGTTCAGAAAATGAGATCAGAAAATCAGCATGTAACATGGTCAAAATCACTATTTTTTTTTTATTTATCTTTATTCTCCTTCAAGTACATTTTAGGAATTGAAGTAAATATGCAAGGAAGTGTTTCACAAAAATGACCACTGTTGCAAACTTTAAATCATTTATATGCGTTTAATGGGCTAAGATTCTAGATGTAACGTCAGTGGACATGATGGGTTCCACACCAAACCTAGAATGAAACTGAGATTAATGAAAAATGAATTTTAAAAAACCCACTACGATCATCAATTCCATTCACATGGTGTCCTTTTTTATGTTTTATATAAGACTATTTACAGACATGTTTTCAGATTACTTAAGTAGATTTTCATTTTCCCAATTGTAGTCCTATTTTTGCTCCAATTTTTCATTTAAAAAATGTTAATTATGGGATGGCTCCATTTATCTGAGGTCATCATTAGGTCCATCCAGGGAGAAAATATGTTGACATTTCTCTTTTATTATTGCGTCTAAAAAGCTATAAAAATGTCAGATACCAAAATGAACCCAGTTTCATAGAAGCATTCCTCTCTATTTAACCGTACATAAGTGATTTATCACGGTTTATTGTACTATCAACTAATTTATATTCCCATTTATTCAGTAAAAATCGGATATTTTTTTCCATTTAATTTACTGACCTGTAGACGTTCATAAAAGTTCAGAGTAAATTCAAAGGTTATTTTATATAAATCAAGAGAAAAAGGAGGAAAAAGTGAATTTCCAACGTAATATATCATCAGCTGAAGTTCAGTGAATGGACTTTGTAGATTAATCAGTGGGACATGTATTTAATGAACAAGTGGATTATTATGAATAGACTTTTTCCATGAAATTAAAACACCCCAGTTTCTACCTTTTCATTAATTTTACCACTTGTATGTATTGTTTGAGTGAAGCTGTTAAATACAAATACATCATAATATCCTCTTTTGAACACAGTCCATTTTCAGTACTGTTTTATAGATCCAGTAAAAACAAAACTAAAAAATCTTTTGTGTTTTTTAACTATTAGCTGTGTTTCATGAATATGTTCATCTTTTAAAGTGATTTTGACGCTTTATTTCTAAAACCTCCTCAAATCTGGCTTTCTTATTCATGTTTTGCATATGTTAGTATTATTTTTGAGCAGAGGTTCTAAATCCATTATCTAATAAAACTTTTTTTTTTCAAATTCACCATAACATCTTTGTCTGAAACCAGTACATAATTTTATTCCAACATTAAATAAATATGTTTTGAGCAAAATGAGTAGTTTTTTGCAGCTTTGTCACTAAAACATTTGTCAAAAATCTCCTCAAATCCTGCTTAATCATTCAATTTTGTATATATTAGTATTGTTCGGGCCCAGGCAATATATATTACACAATAACATTATCTATTTAAAGTCAGTACAACATCTTCTGCTGAACAAATTAAGGGCATTTTAACAGCTGTTTAACACATGCAGTCAGACAGGATGTTTTCATGCATTTTGAACATAATGAATGTCATCAGTGAAATGTGATGAATAACTTGATTATTATGAATAGAACTTAGCACAAGATGCTCAAAACCACCTCAGTTTCTGCTTTTTCATTCATTTCCCCATATAATTGCCTTGTTTGAATACAACTGTTTTATTCAATAACACGTTCTTGTCAGATTAATCATTATATTGTCATCTCTATTTTCAATGCTATTTAACTCTTATCATTCTGGAGTGATTTTACTTAAAACACCTGAAAAATACCTCTCCGAATAAAAATTATAGCTGTTCTTTAACTGTTTGGAGTACAGGTAAATGAATGGGCTATTTGTAAAGATAGTAGTTTTGACTAAACCACTCACCTTTGCTGTTTATTTGACAGGTAAACAGCTGTATAGATGTAACTGTATACTATTAGTATTGTACTGTATATTGTACACTTCTATATATATATATTTTTTATATCTTGTCTTAATATCTGTGTGTTTAAAGCTACATTTGGTAGGTTTGGACTGAAACACATTATTTTACCAACAGACCAAGCTCTTGGCATCTTTTCTATGGTTATGTTTATGCATTTTATAAATGTTTCCAAAGTGGTAACATCTGGAATTTTTTTGGGGGAAAAAAATCAATAACTGTTGAATGCTTCAAAACATATTTTATCAAAATGAATTAAAATAAATATTCACTCACTCACTCACACGTCATCTGAACCAGCTTGATCCTCACTAGGGTCACGGGGGTCACTGGGGGCCTATCCAGCTACAATGGGTGAAGGCGGGGTACACCCTGTATGAGTCTCCAGTTCATCTCAGGGCTGAACATATATAGACAAACAATCACTCTCACACCTATGGGCAATTTAAATTAACCATTTAACCTGTCAGTGCATGTGTTTGGATGGTGGGAGGAAACCAGAGTACCTGGAGAAAACCCACGCAGACATGAGGAGAACGTGCAAACTCCACACAGAAAGGTCTGGTGTTGGAATTCAACCAGGGACCTTCTGTCTGTGAGGCATGAGTGCAAACCACTGCACCACTGTGCCACCCTAAAATACATATTTCACATCCAAAATTACAACTGTCAATGGTAAAATTGTTATGTCCGAGCCCAGTCTCTATTTTGTTTTGTCATTTCCTGTTTTATTTCGTTGGGTTTCCTTCAGTGTTTTGTTGATTGCTGCCCGTCCCTGATGTGTTTCATCTGATTGTCATTGTCTTCTCCCTTACCTGTACCTCCACCTTCTGACTAGTCCACATGTGTTCGACCATCACCTTACAGTATAATGAGTTGACCTTTTCCTTTGTGTATGACCCAGAGTGGACCCTGACCTGCCTGTGTCAGACTGTGGACGTTAACCAGTGACTCAGTTCAAGCCTGGTTTTCTTCAGAATGGAGTTATCCTTGGACTATTGTATGTGTTCATTTATTACTGTGTGTGACAATAAACACCCTGTGATTTTACTCCTGGTCTGTAAGTCCTGTATTTAGGTTCTCCTCCCAGAGTTTGGACCTAACAAAAATGAAGTCCAAACTAGTATTCCGGCCTAAAAATCCCATTGTCATACTGTATATCCTGGTGTTCATATAAATGTGATCTAATTTGTGGGATCATTGATAGATGATTAATCAGATAACAGCCTTCAAAAGCCAAATTTGTTATATTTGTCTTATATATGGTGTTGATGATGCACTTCAGAATGATTTATATATTCAGAAAGATGAGTTAATTTTCATTTAATGTGCAACAAGTGGAGGTGTGTTAATGTGGGAGCTGTGTATATAGGTGTTATTAAAATAATGCCATTAATATCCCAGGATATGAGGCTGGTATGGGTTAATAGATAGAGATGAAAAAAGGTGTTCCGAACACAAATGTTTTTTCCACTTCATGTTGACGAAGGTGAATTTGAAGACAGAAACCACCTCAACTCCTGCTTACTCATTCAATTTTGTGTATGCTAAGCGTTATATTTAAGTGCAGGTGTTAAACACATTACCTAATATTGTTTTCAAGGCATTTTCAGCAGATGTTTAACAGATGAAGCCATACAAGCTATTTTTGTGTTCCAAGTGTAATGAGTTGGTTTTTGTAGCTTTTTCACATGTGTCTCTGAATGTGAAGCGTGTTGCCAAAATGTGACATAGTAACTAACGAAGGCAAAGTCCAACAGCTACGTACTCACTTACTTCAACCATAGTCCAGTTCATACACAGTCTATAGTAGGGGTCTCAAATATGCGGCCCGCCAACGGTTTCCGATGCGGCCCGTTTTTTTTCTTTGTCTATAAATGATGACAACTTCAAATTTTTTGTCATTGTTTGACTATAAAAAAATATTAAATTCTGAAAATGTTTACATTTACAAACTATCCTGTAATAATAAAATGTGAATAAGCTGAACAAATGTGAACAACCTGAAATATATAAAGAAAATTGGAGAACATTTTTTTTTTAGCATTTTCTGCTTCTGTTACAAAGAGTTTAGTGTAATAATAATAATAAAATGCATGGATAAATGATAAATTGAGGCGAAATATTGTTAAAATTACCCTGATTTTCCTTATGACATTTAAGTTTTTTGCATTTGGATAATTTATAAAAAATATTTTCATAATAGAATAGGGTTTTTTTTGCACTAAAATGACAAAAATTTTGAGTTGTCATTATTTATAGGTTGTTATATTTTTATTTTACTGGTTCGGCCCATTGGAGATCAAATCAGGCTGAATGTGGCCCCTGAAGACAATGAGTTTGAGACCCCTGGTCTATGGGTTAGAGTTGTTAGTTTTCACCCAAAAGCCTGTTACAGTCGCTCCTGTAGCTGGAGGACAGAGTCTGGCATGTGACTGTTCAGCCAAGTTTCCATCAGGATAAGAACGCAGCACTCCTCCAGTCCTTCAACTCTGCTCAGCAACGCCTTTAACTCAGGTGGAAATTGAGCTGAAATGTTATTCTTTAGCTCCAATAGTTCAACTCAGTTGTCGTTTATGACACAGTTACCAGAAGTGGCAAAGGAACTCACATTCTGTATAGTTACTTGTGTGAAAAACTACTCTTGTAAAAGTAGAAGTACCAACTCAACTACTTTACATAAGTACAAGTAAAAAAAAAAAAAAAAAAAAATCCATCTTCTGAATTGCAATAAAGTGTACAACTAACTTATTTTTTTTTCCATGAATGAAACAAAACTTACTGAACCAAACTAAATCATACAAAGTATCCAAAAATTAAGACATTAAAAGTCAGTTACTGTGTAGATCATGTGTTTGTCATGGTACTCAGCTTTTTGGGTACAGGCAGGACATTTCTGAAAAAGTGGACCTGTGTAGGACTCTGATACTGATCCTGTGCTCCTTCTGTTCATTACTGATTTTCCCCTGAGGTGACATACACTGCCTGGCCCAAAAAAAAAAAGTCACAAATGCAATATTTCACTGCATCACCATGAGTCGTTACTGCAGTGGTTAATGTTTCAGCTGTAAAAAATTCTTTAATCTGATGCAGGAAGTGTTCTGCACCAGTAACATGTGCGACAATTTTTTTTTAGCCAAGCAGTGTATTTTATGTACTGTTACATTCATTTAGTTTGAAAAAGTAATTAGCCTATTCTGAGAATGTCAGGAGTAAAGTACAAGTAAAAGTAAAAAGTTACCAGAAAAATAAATACTCATGCAAAGTACAGATGCCTCAGAAAAATCCACTTAAGAACAATAGCAAAGTACTTATAACAACCCCCCCCCAAAAAAAAAAAAAAATTGTGGAAATTTAACTCTTAGTTTAATTTAACTCTATTTCAGATAACATTCAGTTCACTTTACTCAATGGACAGTGTCAAATTTTGTGTTAACTCTACTCAATTCAATGTGAAATTACCAATAAAATAATGTGTACATATTTTAACACTGTGGTATTTACACACTGTTACACTTTATAGAGGTATTTATTTTATACTCCAAATTTAGTTAATATATGTCTATAATGTTTTAATATTTACTTTCCTGCAGCATTATTCTCAACATCAGTTTAAACCCTATGTAAAATAAATAATTTCATGGTTATTTCATTAATATTGCTGTTATCCATTGTTATTGAATGCATCGTATGTTGGTTCTATTTAAAAAAAAAAGTCTGGATTGCTTTGTTTCCAGTTGTTTTTGGAGATGACAAAGACAAATTATTTTCCAAGAGCTACTGATAAAGATTTTTCCAGAATCTATCAGCAATGTCACATAAGAAGAAAAGGTGTTCCTGAGTTTTAATGATATTTTTACAAAATGGACATTCATTAACATCAACATTAAATCTAACGCGCAATAGTTCTTTACATGGTTAATGTCATTCATTATCTTAACGTCTACTTCTTTAGCTGTCGGTGGTAATTTCAAATAATTACATCTAAGCCTCTTAACGGTAGATGCAGTAGTAGTGTATGTTTCTATTATGGATCTTCTTTTTCAGGGTGAGAGTTTGTGCAGCAGCTACTGTGGCGCCGTCGTCTCTTGTAGATGCTAATGCTACTTCAAATTGGGGGACAGGCTTAACCCCATGTAGGCCGTGGGCCAACAGGGGTACCATGCCACACACACAATTCAACCAAATTAGGTTTTTCTGAAAGGTCTGGATCTACTGAACACTAATATCAATGTTAACACTGAAAATTTAGGGCTGCAATCAATGTTATGGCCCAAAAACTAATGGTACCCTAAATGCTGTATTTCACCCATCGGTTTTCTTTTTTTTGCTATACACACACACACACACACACACACACACACACACATACATATATACCTATATATATATACACACATATATACCTATATATATATATATATATATATATATATATACACACATATATACCTATATACCTATATATATATATATATATATATATATATATATATATATATATATATATATATATATATATATATATATATATATATATATATATATATATAGGTATATATATGAATGTTGGCAGATCTCTCTTGGTAAATGCAACTTTAGTCTATTTTTGAATGATTTTTGTTATTTTAACAATTGTACGTGTACATCTTGGGTTATGTGTGTTATGTTTTATTCAGCATATACGCATTATTGATATCAAATTAAATTTGTTTGAATGTACAATTATTAAATACATAAATTATAGTTATCAGCATAGTATAAGTGAACAATATGGACAAATGTACACAAATTGTTTTTTACAGATGTTGAGGTATTCATATTAAAACAGTTGTTAAAAAATATTTTGCCATCTACATATATGTGACCAATTTGAGTTGATAGAGAATATTCAGAGCATTCATTTGGTGTCATATGAAATATAGTTTAAGCTTTCTGTCTTGGCATATTAGCTAAATCAACAGACATATGCATAAAATCAAGAAAAACACCATAGGAAGTTGAGTGAACATTTACTGTGGATATATTAAGGACTAATAAAATACATTTAGGAAGAAAATTTGGTTATAGAGGAAGGGAAAATTCCATTTGAATCTGCACAATAACTTGACAATTGTCCCTTTGAACATGAGATCATCTAATATTGTGTAATCTCATCTCCGTTTCATATTGTGATGACTTAAAAAAACTCACATCTGGAACAATTATAAGAAAGTTTCCATTGTTGTCAGCTCATAGACTGGCTTTGACTGTTGCTTTTAGCAGGCACACCTCCCGCCCACAGCAGTGCAAATCTATCTGCATGAATCTGTGAACGCATCACAGAAAGAAGTCCAATGAAAAAACCACATGGAAAAGTTATTTCAGTATTTATTTCAGTAGATCCGAGTGGAAAAAGCTGCACATGGCCTCTGTTGACTCTATTGGCTGTTTGCATAATCACTGAAAACTGGGTTAGACCTTATTAGTTAGTGGCAGTTTAGGGAAGAAACTATTTACTATGACTATTAGTATTAGTATGAGAAAAAGAATATCTGTTATAAATAAAATGAAAATCCCAGTGTTTTTTTTAAACTTTTTTTATTCCTGACAATGTTTTCTAATGTATCAGTACATTTATGGCCTTGAACCAAATCATGTCAAGGATCTGGTCAGTTCTCACAGTCTCCAACTTCAAGAACCAAACTGCATTATGGGAAATAGAGCTTGACATGACAACAAGTTTATGGAATAAACCCTCCATAGTTCTGGAGGGTTTACTATCAGGGGTGTCAAATCCTGGTCGTCGAGGGCCACTATCCTGAATGTTTCAGATGTTTCCTTCTTCCAGCACAACTGACGGTCATTATTAAGCTCCTGTTGAGCTCAATAATGGACTTTATCATATGAAACAGGTGTAGTGGAAAAGGAATACATCTAAAACATGCAGGACACCAGCCCTCAAGGACCAGGATTGGACACCCCTGATTTTTGGCGAGTGCTTCCACATGATCTTACAAATTGTCTTAAATTAAATTACATTAAAGGGGTTTTGTTTCTTATTTGTTAGTACTTTAGCATGGAAAGTACTGGTTGGATTCATATCAAATTGGTTTTTATAGATTTCCAGTGACTTGGAAGAGATATCCTGACATTTTGAGGAAAATGTATTTAATCCTTTGATGCATAAATTATGAGAACTTTAGTCAAGAGGTTTTTTTTCCTAAGTGTTTTTATTCCTCATTAGGCCTGAAAAAAGCAATCTGATGAAGATCACAGGCACCAACATATACTGTACAATACATCTACATAAATAGAGTTCCATGATCCTTTTTAATGATACGTACAGGGAAGGTGAATGAATTCCACATAACGTGAGGTTCAACCAAACTCAAATTAATTCAATTAATTTACATTTTATTTACTTAGTGTCAATCTAAATTCAGATCAAGGCCTTAAAAACACTATACAAAGAGAAAACCTAGGCTCACAATCCAGAAGCAAGTCCAAGGAAAGGGAGGTATTTTAAACACTGGTCACATTGTTCTATACACTTCAGAAATATAATACAATATAATAATACTGGAAGGTGTGTGTGTGTATCTGCACAGGTCTGAGAAATTGAGAGGTTTTAACTGGTCCATTTGGTACCTACAGTCCCATCGCTACATTAGTTTAGTATTTTATGTTAGCTTTAATGTTTTGTTGCACATTTAAAATGTTTTGCTATTGTATCCTGAGAACTGGCAATGCATTGTCCTTTGTGTGAGACAACTTAAAAATAATAATAATAATACATTCTACTGCAAAGAGCATTTTATGCTATCAAGATAATCACTTTATGTAAAAAAAAAAAAAAAAAAAAAAAAAAGGGCCAAAACTTGTACGTACTGGGTCTCAGAAGAATATTAAACTTGCTGAAATATTGTCTAGTTCTCCTTTAAAATTACTGAACATCTACAGGAGGATTTGGACCAATTGCTACACAGATTTATCTAACATTATAAAAAAATATAAAAAAAAAAAAAAAAAAAAGAGGATGACTACTTCTTAAAAATATGGGTTGAGAAGCGGGTCTTGCGGTCTGAGTTGCAGACAGGCTAGTTAAAAAAAGCGATCGGTCGTGTCATCACTGACACTAATGAAATAAAATCAGCTGGAGAGAATCGAAGTGGAGCGAGTGCAGAGTTTTCCCCGGTGCACATTTGGGCCTGGTTTGTCTGGACCCAGGCCAACCACAGCCCAGCCTGTCCGATCAACGTGGGTCAGACCAACTGTGGACCCGGATGCATACACAGCGACCGGGGCTCAGACCCTAATCACACCGGTGTTACCGATAGAGAATAATGGTAGATCTGTAAGTCTGGGCAGAGGTCGCTGTGACCAGTAGGTGGAGTTAGCAGAGCTGGTGGGGTGGGGTGGGGTGGGGTGGGGTATTCAAATGAATCCATGCATGTGACGTACAAATCATAGAAAATCTAAAAGGGAGCGTTTTCATCCCCTCCAACAAGAAATGGATCAAGAGAAAAGGAGAGTGGATGCTTTTTCTTTTCATAATTTAAGTCTCCTCACACAGAGACAACACATATGTGTTGTAAAAATATTTAAAAAATATATTTTGCATGATATGTCCCTTTTAAGACTCTCCATTAGCTCCCAGTTATGTTTCAGTTTTAAGCTTTGAGCAATTTGGAATCACAGTCTTATCTGTTTTAATACAATATGGTACAAAACAGACCAGAATAGTATGGTATGGTCCAGAATGACACGGTACAAAATAATATAGTACAGTACTTATGGTATGGTATGGAATCACTTGCTACAGTACAGTATGGAAATATATTACCTTCACGCTTTTTATTACAAAGCACAGATTATTTTACATGGATGTTTTTACAGGAATGAAAACCCATTAGATTTTTTTTCTGCGTCACATATGCAATGTATAAAGCTAATGTAGTACTTGCTTCCAAATGCATTTACAAGCCAAAAGGTTACTACACTGAGATCCAGATGCACAAAAAAAGACTGTGTTTTGCAGACAATCTGCAAAAACCCCATGCATTTTAGAAAACACTAGTTCCAAGTTGCAAGGTTTTTTTTTTTTTATGTTCGATTTTGATATCAAGATCTGAAAAAGCTGTCCGTTTTATTCCAATACGTTGTCATATTTAGCAACCGAGGGAAAAAAAAATTCACCCCTTGATTAATGAAAGATCAATACAAACGCCCATAGCACTGATGTAGATCAGAATGTTGTATCATGTACAGTCCATCCTACAAACCTGAAGTTTGAGCATAAAAGCTGCATAACAGGTGACTGTAGAGACTCAGATCCTGATCTGGTGTTAATGCATTTACTGCTGCAGCGTCCACTTCCTCTTCTGTTTGGAGACACCCAACATAACATCAGCACTAATAATTCTGCAAAAAAACATTGTTTGATTCAGACATTACTGGAACACGTTTCAGATCAGTCTGAATTCTATTAATAGACATTTCAGTGGATTGCGTTAAAACATGGAACAGATGCATGAATTTTACTTTAAGACCGTAGAGCTCTGTGTGTGCATCTGTCATTTTCATTATGGTTCAGTCAGAAAAACAAAAACGGCTCCAGTCAGACATAAAACATAAGACAAATTCCCCTCAGGTGGGAAATTTTGCAAAAGATAAACACAATCCGTTCTTTGTGGATTTGGCGCCAAGTATTCATCATGTAGAGTTTTGAATAGATGTAGTTTATAGCAGAAGAGCACATGCAAAAGGCACATTTTTCTGAAACGAATTGTGCAGTTTTCACTGTGCCTGTGTTGACTCACCAGCTGCATCATCAAAACTAAAACATTTAAGAGAAAATTAAATCATCTTTTCAGGCCACTCCACTAAATTCGTACCCCTCTTTTTTAGAGTTTCACCAGTCGTCGTCATTACTGAGCTGTGGAGGAGGCCGCGTTGGAGGCGGGGCTCTACAGGGGGGTGGGCCTTGAGGAGGAGGGGGCAGAAAGCTGGTGACAGAGGGTTGTGTGGAGGTGGTGTTCATGACAGCTGGGGGCAGGGCTCTGTTGGGAGGGGGTCTGTACATGGGTGGCGTATCGATGCCTGGTGGAGGAGTGGATGGAAAAGGGGGCGGAGTTGAAGGTGGTGGTGGTTGACATGGGTAACTGTGAGGCAAAGTGTAGATGGGTGTAGATGGATGGTTGTAGACCGGATAGTGAAGCACAGGGTAGGGTTTACTCCTGCTGAAGTTAATGCACCTGCCCTGTAAAGAAGAATAGAAGAGTCAGAAATAAAACAACTGGTGCCAGCTGCAACAAACCCCACCCCTTGCAAATATTTTAACTCTCCCTCTCAAAACGTATGACTATGAGTTTCATCTTTCAAGGTTGCTTAAGGTCAAAGTTCATGATGCCATTTTGGAACCTACATGTAGTTTCCTATCTGTAGCTCAGTTGGTACAGTGGGTTGTCCAATGACTGAAGGGTCAGCTGTTTGCGTCCTGGCTCTGGCTGTCCACATGTTAAAGTGTCCTTGGGCAAGACACTGAACTCTGACTTAAGAGTTCCAGTAGGACTGGCAGAACCTTGGAAACCTACTGGTGTATGAGTGTATGAGTGTGTGTGTGTGTGTGTGTGTGTGTGAATGGGTGAATGTGAGGCTAATGTAAAGTGCTTTGAGCACCATGAAGGTGGAAAAGAACTATATAAATGCAGTCAATTTAGTAACAGAGTACTTATCACCACTCTTTTTGGAGTTATGTCTATTTAAAATCATGTGACCTTAATTTCGACCTTTCAAGGTAACTCAAGGTCAAAGGTCATGATATCATTTGAAAAGCCCATACGAGGTTTCCCATTTTTCAATAAGTGTAACTAAATGTCTATTTCCACTCATATTTTTGTTAGTTTTATTTTAGTTTTTAGGTATGGACCTAGTGACCCCCATCCTCGTGTTTCAACAACGGACCAAAATCTATACACACAGGATGCAGAATTGAAAGACCAGCATTTTGTCTCTAACATGAATAGTTCCACAGTTATATCCAAAATTTGTTTTTGACCTTTATTGTGACTCAAGAGTCCTAAAATTTGTCCTTCAAGGTTCTGATATCAATGCACAAAAAGAAGCTATATGCAAAACTGAGTATACAGGAATGAAAAGGAAATTAATGATTTTCTTTACATCTCTGATCATTGTGAAAAAAATTGTTTTTGTTCCAGCAGTTAGTTGTAACATAACAATTCCCTTGTTTCTTTTCTCCATTCTCAGTGTTCTTTAGTTATGGAATAATGATTTTAGTCTGTGTTCAAATATAGTCATTTGTGTATCTTTACATCAATCGCTGTAAAATGGATTAAAAAAAACAAAACAGGAGAGGGTGTTCTGGGATAGATTCTGGAACCCATGACCATCATAACAAATAAGTGGGAAATGGATGCATGTTAGATTTGCAAATATGATGAAAACCCACCTGAGCAGACTTAAAAATAATGCGTGGGACTTGTATTTGACTGTGTTGTTCCATTTAATTATATGATCATGTGGTTGTTCATGGTTAAAATGGAAAATGACAGCATAGACATAAAAGGAGGTGGCAACAACTCTACTTTCAGCCTTAAAAGCTAAAATATTATGAAACCATATACACTGTGGTAATAAAGCTGGAATAGAAGTGATTTCAGACACTTTCCTCTGTCCAAAAAAGCACTATATACATTTGAGGTATTATTACTATTTTCCCCAATTCCTTTTATACACATTAGTATTCACCTTTGAACAGGTGATATGGACACGTATTAAGTGTCAGTTTTTCAACTTTATGGGAAACACTGAATAAACAACTGCGCAATTTGTACACACAAGGACTCTGTAGAGATACTTAAATTCCTCATATGAAATTTCAAAGACCACTTCTGCAAAGGTTTATGGTGTAGCTTTCAACACATGGAAAGAGGAAATTCCTCTGTTAGTCCTTTTAGTGAGTGTCATGGAAGAAAAAAAAAAAAATTTCCTGGCAGTGACAGCGGTGAAGGTATGCAGTGTCGACTCCTGATGACTTAAGCAGGAATAGGACTTTGTCTACTCACTTTGTCCCCGGAGACTCACCTTAAAGGCTTTATTCTTTAAAACTGTGTGGTTAAGACTTAATTCAAAGGTATTTGCATCACACCTCTATTATTTACCTTATTTTATGAACTGTCGAATCTGCTCAATTCTTTGTTGTAAAATGTTTGTATGGATAGTCTACAGATAGACACAGACTCATTTCATGCTTTGCTTGAAATCTTCCATCATTTTTTCTTTCAGCTATAAATAACTGATGGGTTTTTCATGATTCCATTATTGGTTGTCAGGTTTGTTAGATTTCCTCACCTTGTCACCACGATGGGGTCGCATCACAGACACTCTATCATATCCTTTTCTTAGAAAAACACACAGAGCATCCAGTTTTCCCTAAAGAAAAACATGATTGTTAACTATAATGTTAAGGTACAACAACAACAATCATCATCATAGTTATGACTTTCTGCTACAGATGTTTTAGGAAACGTGCATCAGGCAGATAAACAAAGAGTGTATTTAATAGAAGCCATTCAACTGATTCCATATTCAGTGGTGAGTTCAGTTCAGGTCTGTTTTTTATTACTGTCCATGCAACCATTCAGCTAAGTAGAGTCTCAGAGGCACATTTTATTAACTATTTCCTTGCAACATGTAATACCATATACCAAGAGAAAGAATAAAACAAAACTCCTGCAGGCTTTGGTGTATAATTACAATTGAAGGCGTCTCAAGTGTCTGAACAAACAACCCTGATTCATGATGAGAGATTTAAGAGGGTCACAGTTGACATCCGCCCTTACCTTGATGGGAGAATACCATTTGTGAGGGAGGATGGGTTTGTGGATGCTGTAATAGATTCGGGGTGGAGGAAAATCAAATTCCTGTTCTGGCATGACAACACGAGCATTTTTTGCTTTTTCCAGTTTTGCTCCTTCTTCAGTGGAGCCTTTATCTCCCCAAAAGACCTAAACAGAAACACAAGGCACATAAGAACTATAGAAATTTTTATCACTTAGAACATATGCTTGGAAAGCAGCTTCAACATTAACCTTTAATTACAGTTATTTAAAGAATCTTGGAGATTCACTTTCACTTTGCTTTTTGCATTTGTCTATTTCTGCCTTAAAGATCCTTAAAATACTATTGCGTTTTATTATTATTATTATTATTATTATTATTATTATTACACAATGACAATAAAGTATTAAACACATAGTTCATTCAATGTGTTACATTAACCCTTTGTTGGTCACACTACAAAAATCACAATTAAATTTTTTTCTTTTTTTGCTTTTTCCACCTCACAGGGACCATTATAAGATAAAACAGATTTTTTTACTGACCCTAAATTTTGTGTTCAAACTCAAACATTTCTCCTTCACCAGTCTTAACAACATAATTTATAACTTGGTTCAAAGTAGATGTATTAACTCTTTGTGTTTGTGTCATTAGCATTAGCATTTCATGACCCTTTACTGTTATCTCCACCATCTGGTTGAGGACGTTTAAAAAATAAATATTACAAGAATACTAAAGTATTTCTGAAACATCATGAGAATTATTCATGTAAAATAAAAAATGAAAAAACTGAACTTGCCTGCAATTTTGTTTCCAAAAGAAAAGCTCATAGCAGAGGTGATCTTCTTTTGTGGTATATATACTCGCATGACCTGAATATATCATTGACAGTGCCACCCAGTGGTGTTTTGTGCATTACATGCTTCTTACAAAAGGGGGAGACTGACCAAGAGGTTTGGTGACAAAGGACTTAAATTTAGGTTAGATATCCGGGTTCAAAGTTACCAAACGTTGGTAGTTCCGAGGGAAACTTCAGGTTTTCATTCCGACAGGGCAGTAGGAACCATGGGAGGGGCAAATGTGACGCTAATGTGCGCCACAGTGATGTATTCTTTAAGCACTAAAAAGTAAGGAGGAAGGAGAAGACAGCCCTCCTATAAACTAGAATAGAGTATGAGGAGGACACAGCGTTTATGTTCTGTATCACAGGAATGTTAATTATGGTCAAATACAGCATCTAATGTGAAGAATGGAGGAGTTTACAGAGAGTTAGGAGACAAAGAATCCAGCAGCAGGTGATACTACGATGACTGTTAATTTCAGAGCATTAACCCAAAAACAAAACAGCGGTATCAGTCCATTTATTTATTTATTACTTTCTCTCTATTTCTTTCCCTACACACAGCTGATGCTACACAGATGGTTTTAAAGATAGCAGTACTGCAAGAAGGAAATGCGGAAATAGGTGTGGTCTTGGCTCTACCAATCACCAAACACCTATGTTATATTGTTCCTGGAGAACTAAAAAAAAAACCCAGCCTGCCAGGAGGAACTAAAAAGGTTCTAGGACCTACAAATGGTTCCTACAGTGGGAAAGCATCTTATGTTGTCATTTAGCGTTTTGGTTAAAGCCCCGTCCATCACCTATCTACCAATCACAGTCAGTCTGGTTTCAGCATCCACTAGTCCAGTTTCCATTGAGCTGCAACTAGGAACATTTATAATCACAAATGGCTGACATTACTGAACCTAAAAGGCCTCTTATTATTCCCAAATACATTGTTACAAAGTGAGAAACAAAACAAGGACATGTACAGGAGATGCTTTTCAAAGATGGAGACAGCTGAAAGCAAAGAATTTGAAGACCAATGATGGCTCTTACCAGGCCCTGTATACATTTTAGGATTTGTCACTTGCCATGGTAGCTCATTATAGTAGCCACTCATACTGGATCTGGAAACCCCAGGTCTGGGGGAGGAGAGGGCATACCACCTTCTATGGTATTTTGGCTGTGATTCCAGGACAACTTTTTTTTTTCCCCACAAACCTACATATGACTCCTTTAAGTCACTAGTTAAATGCATGTTGAACTGTGTGTTGTGTTTGACTCAGTGTCTGGACCATCATTATTAGCATCATATTAAAGAGAGTCCAATAAATCTGCCCGATGATTATATTACAATTATTACCGTGTTATTTAGCTTTATATTACATCTAACTCTACCTCCATTCTCTTAATTCCTCCGACTCCACGTCCTCCATAGTATGAAGCATCGACTGTGGGCCACCTTTTCCTTGGAAAACCATCTTCATCATCCTGAAATAGAAGGCAACTTATAAAACACAATGAAATAAATTCACTTATTTAAATATTAAATTAAAAAAAAAAAAATGAATCTGTGTATCTTTCAGTGTAGCAGTGTAGTCATAAAGGTTCTACCATATAATAATCTGAGATAATAAAATTGAAATAAGGACTATTATTATAAACAATAAATTGATCCGAAATATTAAGGCAGTATTTTAGCAGTACTAACACTGTGTTCGTTTTAGTATTAAGTGATTTATTATGTTGAAAATATCACTTACAGAGAAATCATCATTTACTGGAGGAGGAGGAGGTGGTTCATGAATGACCTGCAAACAACAAACATGTTAGAAAAACTGAGCTTCTGTTTATTACAATACATTGCAGACGCTTAGTTATAAAGATATTCTGTTCGATATTACAAATACATAATGTGTCCGATAAATGTTATACTGATGAATAATGTTTGTGTATGTCGTACCACGGTGCAACACAGTGGCCAGAACCACCACATCAAGGCGATGGTCAGCAGGAGCAGCAGGACAAGCAGCGCTATGGCAACGAACTTACCATCCGACTACAGGAACATGACAAAAACACAGAAATGGAAAGAAATGTATGCGTCTGAAGTCACAAAAAGAACACTTTCAATAAGATTTTTAAAATGGGATTGTGTATTGCCACAGACCAATCAAATGTTAGCATTCGTACGAGAACCAGTCAGGGAGACTGTTACAAGAACTCATTCACTTTGTCCTTTTTTTTTTTTTTACTCATTGGTAACACAGTTCTACAGTATTTTAATATTGGTGTATATTTCAGTGCATTCTTTTGTGCGTTTTGCTACCACAGTAGGGTGACAAGACATTTGGGGCACAACATTTGTGAATATCCCGAAATCTAAGCTGTTAACTTGAATCCCGAATCCAGCCCTGAATGTCCAAAAAATGACAGTCAAACAGAATACTGAGTATTCACAATAACAACAATACTAGAAAATTGTTGTTATGATGCTTGATGACTCAAAATCCTGTGGACAGATTTGGAGGACATTTTCAGGATGTGTTGGGAGTGTCACAAGAAACAAATGATTACATTTTGGTGATTATCCAGAACAGATCCTGGATTCTGGATCACTTTAAAATATATTCTCCATTTACCGCAATGTAAATTTTCAAACTGATCCAGAATCCAGGATCTCTTCTGAATCTTCACCAAAATCTAATCAGTTACTCCTTGTGTCATTGCCAAGCTACCCTGTTCTAACAAAATCTGCCCATAACTTTTTGAGTTATGTTGTACACACACAGACAGAAACGCCAGCAAAAACATAACCTCCTTAATTAGTCATAAGCTTTAGTACAGAATACAAGTTATTGCTCAAAATACTTTTATATGTTGTTTAATTGTGTTCTTTGCCTGGAGGCTGGAGAAGGTTGGTGAAGCTATATGTTTAATAGATGCAATAGTGTGTGCAGTTAGACTTCTCAGTTCTGTGTCAGTTCAGTGCTGTGGTCATGTGGTCACCCCCCCCCCCCCACGCCCTTTTAAACATCATTACATAAAAACATCAGGACTTGAACTCACGTCTTCTGCATTACAGTCTAATACATTACATAGTGAGCTAAACGTTCATTGTATCCCTGACTGATGTATTCACCATGTGATAGCAGTGGTACTTTTTGGGATGTACATGATGATCTCAACTCACTGATTGGCTCTATGTTAATAAACAAACCCATATTTCATGACACAGTTCTATGTCAATAGCCACTTCGTTTTGGTAATGTATGTTTTTCTTAAATAATGCAATTTTTGCTGTTAGTATTGTTGTGTTGACAGCAGACTGATCTCATGAAATTGTGTTTTTACGTCACGTTCTTATGACATTTGGTGTGCTATACATACACATTTTCATCTTATTCAACGTCATTTGATTGTGTGTCAATGTACACCAAGCAGAGGTGGGAAACGTACTCACATTCTGTACTCAAGTACAATTACAGCTACTTGTGTAAAAAAAATACTTGTGTAAAAGTACTGACTCAACTCCTTCACTTAAACAAAAGTAAAGATGTACAACTTCTGAATTGTAATAAGTAAAACTCAATTTTTATGTCATTAATTAAACGATAATTATTTAACCAGGCAAAAACATAAAGGGTTTTGTTTTCCAATTCCACAGTGAATGGTACTGACCAGAGTTCTGCACCAAGTCTGGTACCTGACAAATAACCCACAAAAACATCTGGGATCAGGTAATGAAAAAAAAAAAAAGTTGTTAAATTGACAAATTTTCATGTGTAAAATTAAATGATATGCGTACGTGTAGCAGGCAAGGACGTGAAAAAATAAAAGATTTAAAATTTTGAAAAAGTGGATGCATGTAGGACTCTGGTACTGACCCTGTGCACCTTCTCTCCTGCACTTATTTTCCCTCTGAAGTGACTTATTTTACATACCGTCACATCTGTTTAGTTTGAAAAAGCAATAAACCTATTCTGAGAGTGCAAGAAGTATAAAGTACAGATATTTATGCAAAAATGTAGGAAGTAAAAGTAAAAAGGTGCCATGAAATAAAGTACAGATACCTAAACAATCTACTTAAGTACAGAAACAAAGTACCACCTCTGACACCAAATATCTGTAACCCTAACCACTAATTGCGTGGTATTTTATGTGGCATGAACATTCATGCTGAAAAGTTATAATGTGGCGTGGTAGCTGTGTGCAATTAATATCACACTGGTTGACAGTGTTCGTACACAAGTCACTGCTGTAATTGTGACAGAGCTGGATATGAAGCTTAGGCCGTTATTCATGCTGACGTGAAGAGTAGCAGACCTGTAAAAAAAACAAAAAAAAAAAAAAACATCACAAAAGTCACATTTCCACCCGTTTGGTTAAACATGAAACACAAAACACATGCAAATAGAGAGTTTAAATACAGCCAGTATCCAGTAGAAATGTTAGACTGCAATGTTATGGTCTATAAATGTCTCAACAAGAATCAAGCAATAAAAATAAATGTAATCTTAAAGTTGTTGTTTTTGTTTTTTTTTTAAACTTACATTCCCTGTTTTTCCAGGACAGGAGCTGGACAAAAAAGGTAGGTATCTCTAACCACCAGTGGCCTTTTCACTGTAGAGGTAGATTTGTATGTTAAACAGGGAATATACTGTATCATACTGTAAAATAAAATAAAACGGTTGCAAGGTTTCACTACCAAGAAAATGAAGCAGATTCACGCCTCAAAAAACTACTTTTATTTTTAGTTTGCGAGACTTCCTGTCCTTATGGAAAAGTGAGTAAATGAGTGAAGTTTGTGGTTTATTTACTGTGGCTCAGCGAGTGTCTAGTGTCTGCAGACTGTGCTTGTCCCAGATCAGACCCACATTCCACATCAGACATCTGAGAAGCGTTGAGCGTTATACCAGCTGATTCACAACTCAAGATGGTGGTGAATATTATTTAGGAAGAAAAAGACTTAAGCCATTGTCAGCCATGAAGCACTCCTCTCCCCAAAAAGTTAATACTTCTGCTTTTCTGTTTTCTTTATTAATTTTATTTCATTTAACTCCTGAAACATTATTTCAATGAAAGAGGAAACGAGAGGAACTAAAGCTTTACAGCAGTGGTTCCCAAATTTCTTTGGCTTGTGACCCCAATTTAACTTCACAAATTTCTGTCAATTCCAGATATTCAAACCAGAGACTTTTTAAAAAAAATTTATTTGGTTTTGATCATGTAATGGTTTGCTGTACAACGCTGCAAATAAGCATTCATTTCAGAGGACATTTAGTCCAGGTGTAGATTACTGCACAAAGTGACAATAACTCAAACTCTGAATTATGAAAGAGCTGCAGTACTAAAACCCACCACAATAAACCAGATAAACAGTACCAATGGTGCTTCAGTTTCACACTCGGACTTTGTCATGTCTTTTATGGTTTGGGATTGTCTCTGGAAACTCAACATATATATACTTTTTAGTGACTCCACATTTGAATTTCAGGTGACTCCACATGGGGTCCTGACCTCAAGGGTGAAAAAGACTGCTTTACAGGTTTTTACTTTACACTTTGTTGGTCACACTACAAAAATCACAATTCAAAAAAATATTTTTTTTGCTTTTTCCACCTCACAGGGATCATTATAAGATTTTACTGACCCTAAATTTAACTAAAGTATTAAAACTCAAACATTACTCCTTCACCAGTCTTACCAACATAATTAGTGACTTGGTTCAAAGTAGATGTATTAACTCTTTGTGTTTGTGTCATTAGCATTTCATGACCCTTTACTATCATCTCTACCGTTTGGTTGACCATGTTTTAAAAAAAATATCACATGAACACTAAAGTTTCACTGAAACATAATGAGGATTATTTACGTAAAATAGACTCTGTAAAAGTTAATAAAATGAACTTGCCCAGAATTTTGTTTCCAAAAGAAAAGATCATAGCAGAGATGTTATCACAGTTATGATCTTCTTCCTTGGTGGTATATATACTAGCATGACCTGAATATATCATTGTCAGTGCCACCCAGTGGTGTTTTTGTGCATTGCATGCTTCTTACAAAAGGGGGAGACTGACCAAGAAGTTTGGTGACAAAGGACTAATTTAGATTAGATATCAGGGTTCAGTTACCTCTACCAAACGGTTGAGCTGATTAACAAAGGGTTAAGAAGGCACTGAGAATGCACAAAGATTAGAGTGAAGAACCAATATTTGAATTTTGACCCAATTGTTTTTTAGGGCTCTTTTTTTCTAAATTACTCTAATTACATTTTAGCCCCTGAATTCTAAAAGCAGTTGCATGGTAACCCCCCCCCAAAAAAAGTGGTAAAAACATTGTACACAGCAAAAACAAAAAATGAGAATGAAAACAGAGCATTAAAAAAAGCCCACTCAGTCACTGCTCTGCCCCCACCCCTCACGGTTTATTCTGTCAGCATGTTTAGAAATCTTACTTATTGAGCAAAACATTGAATCCTTATGAACATTTAAAATAAACCATACATACAGACAAGCATGTGTAGTTCTTTGCTCAAATTATGACAGTTATTCTATCAGAATATTACACTAAAGTTTTCATCTAAACTGCTCAAATACAGGAGTAAAAACTCATTTTCATCACTACATGATCTCAAATTACAGCGGTTCTCTAGAATAAATAAAGCATCAGGATATAATAATTGGTAATAAATAAAAACTATCATGATATGATAATGATCTCACAGAAACAAAAACCTTGAGCAGATACTCACTCAGAGTAACTGTGTCATTGATGCGGAAGCTGCAGAGAACTTTCTGAGCGTCTCTGGCGTGAAGGAAACCGTTTCCTTTGACTACGACCTGAAAAGATTCTGACATGACATTAATCAACCATTAATATCATACTTTATTGCAGGTATTAATGAGTACAGTGGATGTTTCAGGGTGATTTTCAGGTAGATTGATTGCTGGTAGATCAATGCAAATAAATTAATACTATATTACATAGAACTTTCCTTACAGAGATTAAATTAGTTACTGAACATAAACAATGTACGTGTTTATTTCACAACATTATTTGTGCTGTTTAACCTCCTTCACAGATGCTGGAGGGTTCAACCGCCAGGATCTCAATACATGACCTCTTCAAGATCTGAAAGAGAAGATAGTATGTAAACAGTTTATGTGTGTATGTATGGAGGTAGGTTGACAGGTATGTGCAGTAACAGTATGTATAGGTTTGCATGTTTAACCTTCCTCTTGTGTTCACATTCGGTTTCCATCCCTTATATTAATGGATCAGTTTTGACCCATGTGATAAATCAGCTGTAAAATACACTAGAAACAATTATCTACCATCCAATATGTTCCTCATTTCTTGGTTTCCTTGTTAACACTTCCTTATCCATGAAAATACAGTTTTTAATATTTTTGATGTGGGTCTCTGGGTCTTTTTTTTTTACCCCTGGATGTGCTCTCTGCAAGTCACCACATCTATACTGAACTGACCTCACATTTGTGGACATGCCTGTCAGTGTGTTTTGTTTCTGTGCAGGTAAACTGGATTATGAGGCAAAATAAGGATCCTCCAAAGCTCACATGATTGTTCGAGGATCTGTGTGTCAGCGTATTGGCTGACAGAGCACTTAGGATTTCAGTTTTGGCTCTAATCTTATTTTTATAACTTGATCCAAACTGACTAACAAAACATCGGTCAGAATTTCAATAAGAGCATTTCGTAAGTTAGTGAAAAAAAACATGTTTTTGTATTATTTTGTTGAAATAGAGGTTCCTGACAAAGTCAACAAGCCTTGAAGAAAAACACTAATTTGATGTGGTTCATTTATGCATTTAAAACTTAAAATAGGTTAGTGCTGACCCTAACACAAGAGGAAGGATAAAGTAAATGTAGATATAGTCCTGAGGAAGTGAACATACCGAGTCTATAACTCCTTGCAAAGCCTGGAAACCATCACCGACGGGAAAGACGTGATCCTTACTGTCAGCTATTGTTGAAAGCTGTTAAGAAAACAATTGAATGATTTACTGATTTTCTATGTGAACCTTTAAGCCCTTAGTCGAATTAGTCAGTAAATGAGACAATTAACTAATAATAATAATAATAATAATAATAATGGATTGGATTTATATAGCACTTTACATTTGTGACCCATTATTCATTCACTCTCACATTGTCCCTCTGGTGGTGGTAAACTACATATGTAGCTACAGCTGTCCCGGGACAGACTGACAGAAGCTTGGCTGCCATTTTGCGCTGATGGCCCCTCTGACCACCACCGAACATTCATACACCAGTGTGAGTGGCACTGGAAGCAAGGAGGATGAAGTGTCTTGCCCAAGGACACAACGGCCTGACTAGGACAGAGCAGGAATCGAACTGCCAACCCTTCAGTTATTAGACGACCCACTCTACCAACTGAGCCATGGCCGCCCCAAAATTATTTGAATTACCTGAGTTTCATTGAAATCTTTTACTCCCACACAGTAAACGGAAGCACCCAGTTGCCGTGCCCTGCTCGCCTGCAAGAAATCATAGTATATAAATAATAAATAAAGTCCTGATTCCAAAATATTGCTGCCTTTTTTATTATTTTAATCTGCCTATGCATGTTCCACAGTGATGTTAGTTATGATGTTACATATTTAACAACTGGGCGGGACATAAAAAGTGTGATGGGATGTGATCATAAACACATGTTTACATCCAGAGCTGTTGTTGCCCGTTATAAATAATGCAGAATTACACATAAACTTAATTTATGCTACAGTATGCATTTTCAAGTAATGACAAGTAGAAGTGCAGGCTGCGGTGGCTGATACATAATAAACTACATCATTAGACAAGATTTGATTCAGTCAGTCCTCAAATTAGCAAAATGTCCAGGCAGGTTCTGAGTACATAAGCATAACCATGTTGGAATACGTCACGCCATTTGCAGCCTCCGATAAGTTGAACGGCTATGTCTCATTTCGAGGAATAAAACTGGCAGCACTTTTGTCGCATTTTGCGTGGAAAAAAAAGAGCATGTACAGTGTAGGAAATCTATGGTAGACAGCACATTTTGGATCAAACTCAATATAGTACATAAATTAATGATGAAGGGGTATTTTATGGTGGCAACTTCAAAATTTTTGATTTGGCATTTGTTACATTTTGGAACCAAGCATGTATGATGGCAGCTGACCTCACAAGTCCTTCTTAAGTGGAGAGTAAAAAATGAGAAGGTGTGGAAAAGACTTAATACTATTACTTGCTACATGAATAGAATATCCAGGCATCAGCAGGTGACGTGGACAACTCAAACTCAACCAGTCTGACACTAACACCACACCTGCAGCTTTTCTTTCTGCTTCCGATAACTTCATACAGCTGTTCCTCTAACGGGAAATAAATCAATATCAAAGTTTCACTATCGGTTTATAAAATTAATTGACAATATATGCCAGAAAAGAAAGCCGATACTGAAATCTAAAAACACTTAAATGGCCATTATTTATTGGAAAACGTTTTTTCCAGAACACATACTTTAGAAATTAGTCTGTAATTATTCATCTCTGAAGATCCTATTTTCTTTAGTGGAGGAAGTACACAGGCTGACTTCCAGACTTTGGGAGTTTTATTACAGTGTAGGATTAAGTAAAAAATGTAAGACAGCAGTTCAGCTATAAAATCTGCAGCCAACTTCACAAAGAAGGGATCAGTTGATCTGAACCAGTGTCTGGCACCTCATTTTTCCAATGTTTTGTGAACCTCAATAGTAGAGTTAACCTCCTGAGAACCAAGAAAGTGAAAGTTTTATTTAGATTTAATAGTTCTCTTGATTGGAAATTGCATAATGCAGCAATCTTTCATATACATGTTTTATTTATTTTCTTATTTTTTAGGCAATGTCCTACAGAGGATAAAAATGCATTGCTGGATCTCGGGAGGTTGAAGATCCATAAATAGTGTCTGTTGATACTGAATTTGAAAGACACAAATAAGTCAGAGTGAAACTGGTCAAGAAAGGTGTAAAAAAAAAAAAAAAAAAAAAAAAAGCAAAAAAAAAAGTTAATTAACACACACTATTATGGCTGATAAATCTGTCAGGATTATACCTTCTTTGACTTATTTAATTTCACAACTTTCCAAGAATATCTCTGGATTTTTCCTATGTTTTGTCATTTCAGAGGTCAAACTGACTTTCCTTTCATTACAGGGAGATTTCACAGAGCCAGTCTCAGTCTTATTTTATCTCGTCTTAATAACTCTTTCTTTGAGCACATTTCCAAACTCTGGAGGAAACTAAGGTTTTATATAATTTCACCCAATATTTACACACAGTTGTGTTTTACTCATTAGTCTTAAAGACTCCTCATTAAAGTACAGATAGACCAAATGAACGAGAATCCCTACAAAAGTGAAAGTGAGAAATGACATGGACAAAAATTTGCTCAATATAGTGCTTCAAGTCTCTTCTGACTATAATCAGAGACTTCCTTCTTGGTCATTTCACATTTCTAATGGAAACAATTTGAACTATTTCAGTGTACGGATGTAGGCTGTTTGTCATAATTAAGTCAAGTGACAATGATCTAGAGGGATGTTTAGTATTAGGTCAGCCAATCAGGATTTAGATCACCTACTATGACAGGTTCATTAGAGTTTAACCCAGAAACACATTATAGCATGATGTAAAGGTGTCACTGCAGGAAAGGGGGGGCTATAACTGTGAGTAAGTAAGCATTCAAGATTCAGGGCAAGAAATTCACATTGTTTCTGGACACAGAAGACAGGAAGGTAAAAATTAAATGTATTCTTATATAAATGGCTTCACCTCCATCTTCCCCAGGGTGATTGCAGCAAAAGATACAGTTACCATCACTGACCGGAGTTACTGAACCTTTCAATTAAATGCCAATATAAATATTAATACACGAGATAAGGCCATTAAAACATCTACATTGATATTTGTGTATTTTTGCATTTTGTTTCAGTGTTATGTTAAACTGCTTTTCACATCACCTCTCTTTCAGCCAGGTCAAACTGATTTTCTCTCAGTTCACCGTCCGTCAGGGCAATGATGACGCTGGCAGTCCGGAAACCTGAAGGTGGGACCAGAACCAGATTTGTAAAAAACAAAAAAAAACACACAAAAAAGACACAAAACTGATTCAAACATAACAAAGACATTCTCAAAAATAAATTTTCATATAAAAATTTTTTTGTCCAGGTTATGTCTTTACTGTATATGATAACTCTACCATAGGTTTAAATGGTGACAAAGGGATAAAAATGAATGAAAGATGAAGTGTTGAAAGGAAAAATGGCCCACTCACCATCTCCAGTGCTATAGTATATTTGCTCACTGGCCTGAGAGAAAGGTTTGGGGGTGTCAGTGGTATAATTGTAAGGATATATAATGATCATAGATTTGGAAGTAGACTGGTTTTCTATAGACTTACTCTCTGAAAACCTCTGTGCATGAAGGTGTCTCCACCCGGCTGAACCGTGCAGAGCTCCTCCAGTCCATTCCGAATCTGTTCTCTGTTCACACATCAAAGAAACAAAATAGTATATTGAATATTTACTACAGACATACAAAGCTCAGTGTTAATACAGAGTTGAATGAATCGTTACCGGTCATTTGTCAGAGCCATTAGAGTCCTTCCTTCTGTTGAAAATACAATAAAAGACATTCGCAGCTGAGGACTGGAAATAAGGACAAATAGATTTGGAAATTAATATAATGGTTTTGGATGTGAAGTCATCAAGTGTCTTAACCCATTTTTGAACTATTTCTGTGTGGGCAAACCTGATAAACTTGTGGGCCAGGTGATCAACAAAGTGATATATCTCATTCCAGTAACCCTGCACACTGCCAGACCTGAGGGAAAACACAACAGACATCAAGTTAAATATTCAGCCAGAGGAGGCCTGTCAGGGCCAGGAAGGCCTCCTGCACTGGTGTTAAAAATGCCCAGACTTTTTGGAGTCCCAGACAGGGTTGGCGGTGGAAGGGGCCCAGATAATAATCTCATTCATCTTTTGGGGGATTTCAACACACATTTTGACCATGGACATTCAAAATGATTACATGCACATCAGTCAAGCTATTGGCAATAACTGAGCCAAGGATTTAACTGGGGTTTCCAAGAAATCTGAGCGTACATGCACAACAAGAGAATTGAATTACTGAGTGAGGTACATTCAACTCCAAGACACTAGGTGGTGATGCATGACCATTCTTCCAGTTGGCACCACAAAAAATAACAATTAGTAAACAAACGTGGGAGATTTGAAGAAGACGCGGTAGGAGAACAACATCACCAACTGAAGATATGGACGACAACAATGCAGCAGCTCAGGATATTTGGTACAAACCGTACACCCTGATCATGTTACACATAAGCTGCACGCTTCTTCTTCATTGTTCCTCGTCTTCTTCTTCTGTTGCGGCCACACTGTGATTCCCATCACTCCCAGAAGGGCACTTAGCAAGGACAGTCAATAGTCCAGCTAACGGTGGTTTGCAAATACCTACATACCGGAGAAGTTCAACTGTATTATCTGGCACAAATAGCCTGATTGAAATAACTCCAGGTCAGTTTGGCTACAGTCGGACTAAGGTGTATATATGGCTTTGAAAACTTCAACTTACTGCCTTACTCTAATATTGAATTTCTGTAAGTGCATGTAAATGTATTGAGTGTGACCCGACACGTTTGACTGTAAAGGATGACCTGCCTGAGCTGAATGTGGGTGGTGTCTTGTCATTGGATGTCAATCAATCAAATGTATTTTATATGATGTCGCATCATAACAAAAGTTATCTTATGATACATTACATTTAGAGTTAGTTGACCTAGACTCTTAAGCCAATTCACAGACACCAGCAGAATCCTCCAGGAGTAAACACTTGGTGACGGAGGAAGGAAAAACTCCCTTTAACAGACACAAATGTAGACCATGACTCTGGAGGATGGACCGCTGACATGGCCAGTTAAAGGAAGAGAGAAAGAGAGAGACTGGGGGAGGGGTGCAGACACACAGATGTACAGTAAACTGAAGTACAACTTAAAAACTAGAACTGCTCCAACTAATGTATGTACCAATAACTAGTACAAATACCCATAACTGCTAATACTACTACTTGAAGGACTAACAGTGGACATACTACTACTGAAGCTTTTATAGAAGAATGGATTATATCCATATACTGTAGTACTTTCTATTAACACATACTCAAAGTGCATAAATGGGAACCATTATTCATTCAATCACAATTTCACATTCTGGTGGTGGTAAGATAAATTTGTCACTACAGATGCACTGAGGCAGACTGGCCAAAGCTTGGCTACCAATCCACACCAATGGCCCCTCTAACCACCACTAAACAACACACATTCACACATCAGTGTGTGTAGCAGCACTGCAGGCAAGGTGGGTGAAGTGTCTTGGAGAAGAGAGTGAAAGAGGTCCACACAACCTGTTGTGAGCTCCTCAAAATTAAAAAAAAAAATTGAGGAGCTCACAGGTTGTGTGGACCTCTTTCACTCTCTTATCCATCACTTGTTCAAGATCTTGTACACCTTTTTACAACTGGATATGCATGCTCCCACCCCTTTCCATAGGTGAAGTGTCTTGCCCAAGAACACAAGGCGCATAACTAGGACAGTGCAGAATTCAAACTGCAAATCCTCTGGACATTGGATAACCTGCTCTACCTCCTGAGCCACAGCTACACCATGATGTTTGAGACCTCTTCCATCTATGTAACTATAGTCTATGTAGCTACAGTATAATATAGTTACAGAGACCTTTAGTAGTGCTCCATCTGAATCAATCCATCCCTCAATAACTATTTCATAGCTATAAAAGCAATATTGTGGAAGTAAAAAGCTGTTGCACCACAGATAAAGGACTCTGTAGCCACAATAAATGCCTTAAACCAGGGATGTCAAACTCCAGTCCTCAAGGGCCAGCCAGCTGTCCTGTATGTTTTAGAGTCCTCCACTTAGTCCTTTAGTCCTCTGCTGCTGGAAGCCATTACGTCATTATCAGGCTTCTGCAGAGTATGATGATGAGCTGCTCATAATTGAACCAGGTTTGGCTGGAAGAGGGAAACACCTCAATTGATCAGCCTGTCATCAAGCAGGAGCTTGATAATGACCGTCAGGTGTGTTGGAAGACTAAACATCTAAAACATGCAGGATAGTGGTACTTGAGGACCAGGGTTGGGAACCACTGGCCTTGGTATATTGTAGGTAATCAACAAAAGTAGCCTATTAGCATTCAACTCCATTTTACTTTCCTCTTTCAAATTTAAGATTGAAGATAGCGGAGGCACAGAAGGCAGGGCAAGTCCAGGAAAATGCCAGAGTGAGGAATCAGTGCCACAATATTTCAGCGGCCACACTTCAGATAGTTACAGCCTAGATACATTATATTCAATATACATTCAAACTGTTTTTAAATAAATACTAAAAATATATGCATTTGGGTTTCAATTATTTCAAAAACATATTGAAAAACTCACAATCCTCTTTTCTTTCCTCAAAATAAGCCCCACTGCTCATAGTGAACTGAAAGTGACTGTCAAATCTATTTCCTGGTTGTCACAGACGTGCTAGCTTAAGAAATATCCGACCTTTCTCAACCATGTTCAGCTCCTCGTGAAAAGAAGTCCAACTCGGAAACGGTTTTGATAATAAATCACCTAAATAGTTTTGTTCCCCTCCTTCTGTCATTATGGGTTGACTAAAAGGTTAATAAATCAACATAACTGTATTTATGTTGGTACAGCCCGCTACAGACGCAGTTTGCTAGCTTTGGCTACTACGATTATCCAATCAGAGGGTGGAAATACACTGACGTCACCGTAGCCTCCTAGGGTGCTTAGCTCGCAAAAAAAATGGAATGAAGAGAGTTAAGCTAAATTCAGATTCCGTTTGACAAGTGCTCTGCAATTCACATATGATAGCGGTTAATAACAAATATTTGATGTGGCATAGACAGACCACCCGTTTTTGATGGGAAGCAAACGTGATGTCAGGTTTTAGGTTGGCGCAGTAAGAGACTATAATGCGTCGCGTATGTGACGTCACACTCAGTTCAACTGTGGTGTAGAGTCGGTGGTGACGTCACATGTGCGCCAGGCGTGTAGTCCAAATTATTAACGGGTTGTACTCGCAAGTGAATCAGCCGTTGATTAACAAAAGCAGTTGAAACGCACATCAATAATTATCATTTATTATGAGGTACAACGTGTGTGTGATTCAGGGCACATGACAAACCAGGTACGATCAGGGTATGACTATTGGACAGATGATATTCTCATGTAGTGTTCCAGGGTTTACAGTGTGATTTACCCCGTTTGACCTCAGCTGGGGATATTAATGGATAATGGAAGGAATATTGTCCATAATCTCCATCTGTGGAGGAAGCAGAGACTGGGGGCGTGGAGTGGCCCCAACCCTCATCTCCATCTAGTATGAGTAGTTTGATTGACAGGTGGATCAGGCAGCATTGGCAGTGATATGGACACTGTATTGGTCAGTTATGTATGGAGAAGAAGGAGCTGAGTCAAACATCAAAACTCTCATTTTACCGTTTACATTCCTACTCTCACCAGTCATAACCAAAAGAACTAGATCACAGATACAAGTCGTATAAATGAGTTTCAGGATTCTGCAGCACGTGTCACTTGCTTCCATGAGCTATAAACTCTTAGTATGTAAATATGTAACAGGCATTACTGCCACAGACACAACAGATGCTTCAATAAGAAAAGTTCTACTTAGGGAAGTCATTAAACAGTATTGTAAAAACGGACACAAAGCTACACACTCTAGAATTACTTTGTTTCGTTGGTCCTCGTGTTTTCATTTACCCTGTGATGTGTCAGTGCAGAGACAAACATTCAGGGTCTGTGGAACATCTGGCTCTACTGGAGAAAGGGTTTCTACAAAATGATCAGATGACATTCTACAAATAGAAATCAGCTTTGCTAACACAACTCAGTATTTCATTTGCAAGAATTTTTAAGACTTAATCTTAACCCATAAAGACCCAGAAGTATATTTTGTGGTGATGTTCTAAGGAATATACCTCCATATTTAACCATTAAGGTTTATTATAATATTCAATACAGAGACAATAGAGGCATGTGAAATCTGATATTGTTGAAAGACTAAGAAAGCACATTTTACATGAGTTACTTACATGTATGGATGGATCAGTGGCTCAACAGGTAACTTACTTACAAATTACTTGTCCTAATCTTTTTAGGGGGTTGCATTCACTTTTCAAGACCATTTATTCGATGACAGAATTAAACACTTATATCATTTTGGACATTACATATGTGGGACCTTTTTAGTAAGGTTTCATACTTCTCAATAAAAATCCAGAAAATGTATAGTAAACATGTCAAAGAAATCACAAAAAGACAAGTAAAATATAATTCCCACCCAGTCACAATAGCTTAATTAAGACTGACCATAAATAAGCCTCTGACAGGTGACATTTCATAAAAATACTGCTTATCCACACCTGTATCAGAAAAACACGGGGCTGTGTTGTTTTGACAGCTCTGATTTTCATGAGTCCCATGATCTTGATATAGCCTCAAGTCTATGTATTTTGTTCACACATGCAGTGTTAAACTCTATAAACGTAACTATAGGTTATTCAACAGCCTATATAACATATCGATATATGTATGTTACATAGTTTTATATTTCCCATATATTAATAGTTTCATAATAATTTGCTGAGTTTTGATGTTATATAACAGGATGCTGTCTTTATAAATTCCAATATTTTAACTTGAATCTCTTTTGTAGTTAGTGGTTCATCAATAAAATCATTGCAAGTAAAGATCACTCACTTGTCCAGAACAAAGTAGAGGTCGAATCCCCCATAGCAGGATGACCCCTCCTCTCTTTGGTGACCGATCTGTCCTGCAGAGCCTGACACCAGGACCACCACCAGCATTCCCACTTCAACACCCAGGGCAACATTCCTGCTCCAGGGCTCCAACATTTCTGCTGCTTTAAAATCAGGTTCAGGCTCAAGCTGAGGAAAAGCAAACCTTTAATCTTCACTTCTGTTGTTGCTGCGTTGTTTCAGCTGGTTCCACAGTGGATCAGAGCCCCTCCCACTGCCAGAGGAATGAAGGTGGTGAGGCGTGTGATGAAACCCCCCCACTCAAACATTCACCATGCACGACCACAATATCACACAATAAACACAAAATACAGCTGTGTCTGTTTATGATTTAATATCTCTGTCATCTGTTCATCTGACTGCATAAGTAAAGCCATGAGTCTGACTTTTGTAAAGCTTTTGTTTTGGTTTTTGGGTTGGTTTTTTTTCATAGAATTGTCTCTTATAGCTATCTTTTCAATAACCTTTATTCTATTCTAAATCATATCCTTCAGTGACTAATGGTAACCACATGTCCTCTACATTGAGGCTACGGGACAGTTTTTAACCAACCAACTAGACTTGTAAATTCTATAAGACACCTCAAATAATAAGCTTCAACACACCTACCTCCAAACTCATCTACCTTCACTGCTGAACAGTTTTTATTCTTGCACAAGGCACTTTTATTAAAATATATATATATATATATATATATATATATATATATAAGTGACCCTTGCTGTTAGGTTTTTTTATTAGTATTATTTTTTTAGCACATTTTATAATAGTGATTTTTTTTTATTCTTTAATTTCTTATTTTAGACTGTTTTATGCAGACTCTTTTTGCCATGGCTAATAATGCAATGAAACTTCATTTCAATAGTGCATCTGTGATGTATCTTTGAAATGACAATAAAGGGATCTTGAATCTATGATTCACTGTACAGTCCAGCAGCATGACACTTTAATATTAGTATTATTACCATTTGGTTCACATCAAAATTGTCTTTTCCAACTCATTGACAGTGACTGTCTCTTCTAATACTGACGTTTTCCTTGTTCTGTAAAGACTGTGTATGCATCTTTTTATATTCATGTTTTTCAAGGGATTCACAAATATGGAAATGTCCATATGAAATACATATGGAAATGCAGGGAATTCAACCACAGGTGTATTTACAAACTACTGACTTGAACACACTCATCTAACATATATTTATAGTTAACTTTGAGTAATGTGTTTTCACTTTGATATGAAGTTGTATTTTTGTCATTATATTCAACTTAGTTTTATTTATAAAAACAGTAAAACCAATAACCTCTTATGGGGCAACACTTTCATAGTAGGAGAACAGTGCCATCTACTGGCTGGTGATAGTACTAGCTTACAGAGCACAACACCCTTTATCAGCAGCAGGATAATACACACACACAGCTCTGTTTCCATTCATCCTCACAATCAGACCTATAGGCAATATATATTAACCCATAAGTGCATGTCTTCAGATGGTGGGAGGTAGCTGGGGTACTGGACAGAACCCATGCCAATACAACCCCTCTTGCCACAGTGCTACCCACTGCACAATTAAACAAAACAAAAACAATAGTGATCTGGCTTCATTTGGGCAGTGCCTCCTTCAGACCTGGGTCTTGTGATGGGAATATTTACCTTTTGTCTGTGTGACCATCTTAGAGTTACTGTAAACAGTAAGCTCGTATATTCTTCAGGGGAGGTTCTCACTCTCTCCAAGGACAGACAAGGGTCTGGGAAAGAAGTGTTTTTCACTTTCCTCTCTCTCTCCACCTGGCAAATGTTTACGAGGTATAAAGAAGCTGTGTTTTTCGCCTGAACATCTGACGACAGCTCGTTCTGTTCATGTTCTCACTTGCATGCAAGTTCCAAATTAATTTGTTCATCTCTTCAATAAATAATTGTTTTTGGACTTTAACAGTTTTCTCTTCTTTTGTGGTACAAAACTTCCACAACAGTGTTCTACCAGAGGCCCGGGAGCCTGAGAGATCAGTGCAGGAACTTAACCTGTGCTGTTTTGGAAAGAGCTCTCCTAAGTGGTTCCTGGTATCTGCTGAGGGCCACTGCCCTTAGAGCCCCCATCACTACTGGGATCAAAGGGATCCTTTTAATGGTGGAGGATATTTTTATTGACCTGTGTTACGTCATTAGCTATGGGGGGATTTTTGTCTGTTGTCTGTCTGTTTTCTCCCCTCTGCTCCTTGTCCTCTGCTGTCACTCAATTCACAGGTCCAGCCCATTCATTCAGCCCCATGCCATGCCATACTCCAGCCACTTCCACCTCTCACCACCAGTTGGGTCTCCAATCACCTCCAGCCAATCATCACCAGCACCTCCATATATAAATCACCTGTGTTGCCAGCAATCTCTGTCTTTCTCATTCTGCCATGCTCCACCAGACACTGCTGCACAACCAGTTTGTATTTGTTTTACTTTGTACCAGGGGAAGGGTAGATTAGTGCTGGGGTACCCTATACATTTACCCGTAGGAAATCTTTTTCTGTTATTCACACTAGCCTAGGAGGTGAGTGCCACATGTGATTTTCTTTGTTTTAGAGTAGGAAGATTTGTTTCATTCAGTAGGTTAGATCTGTACTTTATTGTAGATTGTGTTTTTATTGTATTCTTTCTTTTGGCACCACCAAGTCCCTTTCCCTGTGTTTTCTGTTATTTGGATAATTTTGTTAAAGCTCTCACAACCATCTCTCCATTTTCTTTTGACATTTTTGGGTATAATGTTACTGTCCTTAACCTAGACCACCAACTGGGACGTAACAACCTGCATGAAAAGTTTTGACCTTTCATACGTTTTCTTTTTCAATTTGTGTATGTGTTACATCAACTTTACCAGATACCATAATAATGGTTAAACATGTCTGATGAAACGTTCCTCTCACTGTGGGGTGAAACAGGAGTTCATTTTGTTTGGACACATTTAGATACTAAACCAGACCTAATCTACTGTAATGTGTTCATCTGACAGTTCTCTCCGTTTCCACTAGAGGGCAGTGGTGTTCTGATTCACCACACTTCTGTAAGCCTGCAGTCCTCCACTACTTCAAACAATATCAATAACCAGGAATAACAAACCCCACCTCTCACAAACATTTAGCTTAATGGACAGATGGAAAAACAAACCTGAAACCTACCCCATGCCTCTTTTTTTTTGAGAGGGGGGGTTCCCATTGAATTATCTTTGTAAAGTTATATTCTGTATCCAACATAGAAATTCAAAGTGCATTTATCCATTAAAGAATAGCTCTTGTTTATACAGTAGTATGTCATTTATCCTTAAGTGTTTTCACTACTCTTATTGGTGTTTTCTTTCTCCAGCTGCTTTTGACCACCTGGAGGTTAAGGCATGGACACCCCATCAATAGCACACAGATGCTGCCAGCCGACATCTGCAGAAGCAATGAATGGACTGAAAACAAATCCAACAGCTCAGTACAGAAAAGACACTGTACAGAGAAAGAAGTGATGGTTTAGGAAAGAAAATGGCACAGACAGGGTCATTTGAGCTGCACTTTTTAGAGACACAGAAGTCAAATATTCTTTCTCATGAGAGTAATGACAGAAGGCAACCTCAATCACATTCCATCTACTCTGAAGTGTGTTCCACCCCACAAACCTCTTATTAGATATAGGCGTTCCCTAGTTGCATTGGGTGAGTTAGTCTGAGGGTCACAATAATATATCATGTGTTAATCAAATGGTGTGTCTGCCATTTGTCTGTCTCCTCTCTGCAGAGTGTCACCATGTGTGGTCATCTTCTCATCTGCAGTTACTTACAAATTAACCTTCTCACACAGAAATGCACTGACATCATAAAACACCCTGTACATTCCACCAGAGCCCTGCTCCGTCTCTTATCAGTCACACAGTAACCCTTTAACCTTCCAAGGGTCCACATATAAGCCGGAAGTAGTCGTTAAAAAATGTTACGCAAACCACACAAAACTGTCCCAAGTGTCACATGACCAAATGTAGTTTGACAACGGACATTCTGACACATCAGAAGAGATATCATAACCCACTTTCAGATAAAATATCCACAGCAGGTACTTGACTTCAGACTCACAAGTCCTGTCCTATCTATCCTATTTTATTATTCCAATGTCTTGCCTGAGATTATGGGAAAAATCAAAGGTAGAAATTGTTAAACAGATGAGGAGACCCAATTGCAGATACTTTCAAAATCTTTATTCACCACTGGGAGAACAAAAAACTCAAGGGGAAAAACAGAGGCAGTCCATCAAATTACAAAACACAAAAAGGTTAAAAAAAAAAAAAGTTAAAAAAATAAATGAAGAGTTAATTTGCAAAAACAGATAACTCCATTTTTTGTTTTTTTTCAGAAAATTGCATTTTTTTCTGTACATTCCAGGTAATACTCATTGATTTGATATACTTATTCAATTTAGTAGATATTACCAAATGAAATAAATAATATATCGAATAAATCAGTATTATCTGTGGAATGTAGAGTAAAAAATGACATTTTGTGAAAAAAAAAAGAAAAATGGGAGTTCTGTTTTTGCAAATGAACTCTTCAAATAAAAAAAAAAAAAAAAAAAAAAAAAAAAAACACTCAGAAGCCTATGGCAAAAATTATAAAACACAAAAAACTGCATAAGAGAAGTGTTCAACCAGAAGGGCAACAGGAAAAACCAAAGTAGCAACACAAACACAAGAAGCTAGGCAGACAAATCAACAAGAAAGTTAAAAAAAATTAAATAAATAAAAAATCAGGGCAATCTAACAGGAGTTCAGAGCTCAAGAATACTCACTGTGGCATGGGCAGACAATCTGACATGGAGCATTTTCTTCTTCTTTTTGTAGTTTTATGGTGGTTGACAAACCTATTTTTCTGTGCATTACCACCACCCTCTGTTCATGAATAAACCACAATGGCTCCCTTATCTCATCTCAATTAATAAACAAAAATAACACAAAAAAACAAGACCAAGCAAACCAAAACATACCAAAAAAACAAATACCCTGACATGGAGCAGGGGATGAACAGGTCTTAAATAGGTGGAGTGCACAATGACTTGCACCTGTTCCACTCAGAGCCAAGTGGAAAACAATTAACACAAAGGTCAACAAAAAACAAGGGCACAGGGGAGACATTACGCAAATGGGCCACAAGAGGTCGGCAAAGAGTAAATAAAAGATGACAGGTGACAGTCTGTAACAGAAATAATAGTTTCCCTCCCTTGATATTTGTGTAAAGGTTTGTAACACCTGCATGCTGCCACCGGATATACATTACAAATACATTGATCAAATTCAAACAAAGTTTTTGGGATGTTTCTTCACATTGCACATGCATTGTTCTGATCAATTTTGATGGTGTAGTGTGAAATAACGGAGTATATAGTACAGTAAGGCCTACATGCTTTCACCATACTTAATTACTACATACTGAATCCAAAACAATACAGCAATACAGTATTATCTCAAATAGCATCTAATATGAAAACTTTCATTTCAGCCATTTGAGACTTGACTTGGACTTGGGATGAAAGACTTAAGACTTGACTTGGACGTGTAAAAAGTGACTTGTGAACATCTTTGATATCCACAAATGGCTATTGTATTATTTAACAGGACCCACCTCCATTATCCCAGTTTTCATCAAAATATTTTCATTTATAATATAAGCAAACACCAACTGCATGTTATCAAAGTGGTTCAAGAACAGCATTCAATTAACTTTATTAAGAAACTTAGGCAAAATTGAGTGGAGGTTTAAAAGGTTAAGCATATATTCTAGAAACACAGAGACTGCAATTGGTTTGTTTAAAAATTAATGTGATAAAATCTACATATTTATATAGAGTTATTCTAACAGGACACTGAGGTGCTGCCATCTCCAGCAGCACTGGAGGGATTGAAAAAAAAACTGTAACAACCCAGTACAAAAAAAGAGACTTTAAGACATTGTACTGAGAAAAAAGCGATGGTTTAAGAAAGAAAAAGGCCCAGACAGGGTCATTTGAGCTGCACTTTTTTCAAACATCTTGGGTTTTTTGTCTTACTTTTTTCTTTTTCTTTTGCATTTTTTTCTCAGCTTTATGAGTTTTTCTTTCTTGACCCTCTAATTTTGTGGTTGAGAATTTCCAGAATGTGGAGGGAACCTAGAATCTGAGGTCAAGATAAATAACCTGTGTTCCAAGGCCCACTTTGAAGATAGAAACTACCCAGAAGGCTTAGAGTCTCTGTGGGTGGTCTCAGCTGGGAGGGACCGTGGGATTTATGGGGTGGAGATCATCGTCCAATTATCTGAGGAGGAAGAATATTCATGATGATGTGGAGTTTGATGATCCCATACAGTGGGTCTGAGGTTTCAGTATTTTCAGTCATATTTCATACACTCTTCTTGCACTTTGTTTGATCCTACCCTACCCTGCCCTACCCCGTCCTGTCCTATCCTATCCTATCCTACTCTACCCTACCCCACCTTACTCTACCCTAGTCAACCCTACCCTACCCTATCCTATCCTATCCTATCCTACTCTACTCTACCCTACCCCACCTTACTCTACCCTACTCTACCCTACCCTACCCTATCCTATCCTACCCTATCCTATCCTATCCTATCCTATCCTATCCTATCCTATCCTACCCTACCCTACCCTACCCTACCCTACCCTATCCTATCCTATCCTACCCTACCCTACCCTACCCTACCCTACCCTACCCTACCCTACCCTACCCTACCCTATCCTATCCTACCCTACCCTATCCTACCCTACCCTACCCTATCCTATCCCATCCTATCCTATCCTATCCTATCCTATCCTATCCTATCCTATCCTATCTTATCCTATCCTATCCTATCCTATCCTATCCTATCCTATCCTATCCTATCCTATCCTATCCTATCCTATCCTACCCTACCCTACCCTATCCTATCCTATCCTACTCTACTCTACCCTACCCCACCTTACTCTACTCTACCCTACCCTACCCTACCCTATCCTATCCTATCCTATCCTACCCTACCCTACCCTACCCTACCCTACCCTATCCTATCCTACTCTACCCTACCCTACCCTACCCTACCCTATCCTATCCTATCCTATCCTATCCTACCCTACCCTACCCTATCCTATCCTATCCTACTCTACTCTACCCTACCCCACCTTACTCTACTCTACCCTACCCTACTCTACCCTACCCTATCCTATCCTATCCTATCCTATCCTACCCTCTCCTATCCTATCCTACCCTACCCTACCCTACCCTACCCTACCCTACCCTACCCTACCCTACCCTACCCTACCCTACCCCACCCTGTCCTTTCCTGTCCTATTCAGTCATGACTTTGTGTGTTAAACGCTGCTGTGACAGGATTCAGTCTCTTTCTCATCTTGTTGTGGATGACGTGTTTTCCTTCTTTTCTTCATATTCCTTTGGGGACACCATAGAATTAAAAAGCCTTTGATCAGTATGAAAAGCTTTCATTTGAGCTGCACGAACACAAAAGACACGATACGTTCCATGCAAACGACACCAAAAAAAATCCCAAATCTAAATGCAGACTTCAGCCCTAGAGTTAGAGAGACACACCCAGCAGAGGATATACCACAAATATGAAAGCACAACACTAGAAAGACTGAACACTACTGCTGCTCACTCTGCAGCAAAGGAAAAGACCTGTAGAAGCTCATAAGTGTAAAGAAAATCTGTAACATTCACGTTATTAACTATGCTACTGTTTATTGTTGATAACTTTAATAGAATTAATCAGGTCTTTACTGCAGGAAAACAAATATTACAATAAGAATTAAACAAAGAGGATCAAATTTTTTAATTGTTGAAGTCACAGATAATCAGTTATTTTTCTAACTTATTTTTAGGTATATCACATTTAAAAAAAATTTTCAGCTTAAAGATATTTTTTGGGAATTAACCCAGAAAGACCATGAGAAAAAACAAATAAAATAAACCCATAGCATAATATTATAATAAATGGTTTTATTATATCACTTAGGAAAGGTTAAATATAATGACAAAATCATTTGGGAACTACCATAAAAGCATCTCTGTGTCTTTATAGCTTGGTGACTCTTTGAATGTTGTTCTGTTTAAGGGAGTAAACTAATGTCTTTTCTGACTTGAAATAAATACTTGCATTTATTTTTCAAGTACATATAACTTGCTAAACTAAAAAACGTTGAGTTTCATAAATTACACAATATTAATAGGATAAATATTTCACTTGGAATCACACACAGATCAGTAACCACAGCTGGTTTATTAAAAAAAAAAAAAAAGTCATAGGCCAATAATGATATGTTCAATGTAAAACAGATTTAATTTCCATTGGAGCCACTGACACCAATTACACATTACAATTGTTCTTGAATCCAATAATTTCTATCATATCAGATCCAACACTGGTGAAAATAAGAAAATCACAGTACTGATTATAGAAAAACAGTATTATCATGAATTAACAACAGTGAAATCACCAGTTTTACATTCGTCTGTGAAACATTACTTCTCTGAAACAAAGTATATACATGTCAACTAGAAAAAAAGATTAGACAAAAATGTAGGAAAATGTGACCCTATTTGATACATAATTCTAGTATCTACTACTGGGAACAAATCAACTTTGTAACTTCATATACACATTTAAAAAGTATAAATGGTTTCCTTTCCTTTCCAGTTTGGATGTTTTCACGGTTGTTTTTTCACAGCTTGTTAAATCTTTGGTAAGAAAACTTTAAGAGGCTCATTTTCATGCACTTTATCCAGGAAACCCAGGTTAAAATATGGGTAGAGAGTTTCATTGAAGATCTCCTTGAAGGTGTACAGGTGAGTCATGCTTTCTGCGTTGTAGAACGACACCAGTCCTCTCTTATAGTCCAGGTAAACGCCAATCCTGGCTAGTGGCTCTTCCAGAGACAGGACAGTAGGGGGCGATGTTCCAGCCATGTACTGGATCCCATAGGAGAGGGACAGGGTCCAGAAGCCGTTGGCGGGGAGGGCTTTGATGACCCCCTTCCTGGGCACTGACTCCCTGGCCACGCCCACGGTCCACACAGTGCTGCTGTAGACCTCAATCTCCCAGTAGTGACGCCCGTGGGTGAAGCCCTGACTGCCCAGCAGAGACAAGGCGGCGTTGAACCTATGGGGGTTGTCCTCTACTGTGTGGTTAAAGGTCTGGTACCGGACACAGGTGAGGGATGAGGTGAGGCTGAGCCATGGGTTGGCGGTGCTGGAGTTAAAGGTGATGGATGCTGGAACTAAAAACAAACCAAAAACATCCAATAACTTTAAACAATCTATAATAGATCACATGTATGCTGATACAAACTGGGATTCACTGAAATACTTTTTAAAACCACACATCATTAAACATCCTGATGAAATTTACATTTATTTTCTGAAATTAGATGTTTGAGTGTCGTATGTTTTCTTGTTTTATACACAGTTGTTGCGCATTCCATTTAAGTGGCACCAAAATCTGGGAGGTTGTTTGGTCCAGTTGGTTCTGCTTGTACAGAACCTTATCATTACCCACTTTAGAGAGTCACAGTTAGACTTACAGTACCTGGGTAAATACTTCCTTTCATAGACTTCCAGACTCTATACTGTAGAGGCCCTGCAAAGCGGCCTTCACACAGGCTGGGGGGTGTAAACACAGGTTTGTCAAACTTCAGCGATGGCCTGCCAACAAAAGCAAAAGCACAACAATAACAGGAGGAAACAAGAGTAAAAACCCGGTGGAGTAACGTCAGGAAATGGTTTTCCCATACTCACCTCTGCAGCAAAGCTTTGATGCTCTGAAATCAGAATAAACACAGGAAAAAGAGACAGAGTCTGATGATTGTTGTATCTAAGAAGCAGACCTGCCTTTTCCACATTACATCAGCGCCTGCGCTCCTGCTCTCCACCCTGTGGGATCTCCCTGTGGCTACTGGGAAAGTCCCAGAGCGTTGGCCAGAGAACGGCCTACTTCATCAACTAAAACTTTTATCACCAGGATCAGGAGGCAATTTCACTGGCCAACATTATGTCATAGTCTATTGTTATTAAAGGATATTTTTACCAGTTCTTAAAACTCAATATGTTTATATTCATACAGTCACATCCTGCCTGAGTTCTGTTCAATGTTGGGTCCAATCTGATCTCCAGTCCACAAATCCACTGTGAAAATAAAGTTAAATTTGACCCTAAATTGTGTCTCTGAACTTATTATTTTTTTATTTGATAAAATGGTCATGGAAAGTAATGAATTTAAAACCAAAAATGCAGCATTTCCTGCCTTAATTATCTTTTGGGCTAACTCATCATCGTGCTGCTAACAACTTCCAGATGGACTTTGTCATGTGTGGAGACAGAACTCACCCGGAGCAGAGTGAATGGGTTTTGTTCCTTTAACTTTTCCTCTATCTCATGAACAGCCTTTTGCAGGCGGGAGATCTCCACACACAGCAGAGCTTTGTGCTCATCCAGGCGAATCAGCTCCCTTCGCTCCTCTGTTTTCAGCTTCACCTGCAGAAGCTTTTCCTCCTGGTAAAGGAACTGGTGGAGGTCACTGAACTGGGCCTCGATTCGCTGCTTCAGGTCAGCGGTGTGTTCCTAAGGCGGAAAATAATTAAAACAATCACATGGTTAATCAGTGCATGACTACACAGATTATATGCTGCTAGTAATGGTAGCATGTAATCTGGTAACTGGTAATGGTTTTGTTTTTCATCCTACATCCAAATGTAGTATACTGTAGAAATATGTGTACATGTATACTGGACTTTAAACTGGAGTCTTATATTAATTATGCTGTATGTACAGTGCATGAAGTGACAGCATTTGTGTTATTACGTTTGCAAACCCATCACACATAAAACATTTACAGTCTGTAAATGTATTATTTGTATGTGCTGTATATGTTCTGTAAGTCCAAATCTGTAATTTACAGATTTGGACTTACAGAACATATTTGTCCCATAAAAAACTAAATTTTAATCAATGATTATTTACACATTTTACAAGGTATTTTCACATGTTTGCATTATTCTAAGAAGATTAAGGGAATGTTTTAAAGATCTTGTGAATCTATGGGATAAAATTCACAACTAGCCTCCAGTTTGAAACTGTTTAAATATAATAGTATGAATTCAGTGACCTCTAACCTTGAGTTTTTTGACTTCGTCTTCTGCTTCCCTGTCACACTGCAGTGCTGTGTTGAGTTCAGCCTTCAGGGAATCCATGGAGCTGTTCAGAGACGCCTACGAAGACACCAAAAAAACAACTGGAATGTTTCTACACCCACCACTTACACCACACTTACATTACACACATATTACACATATAATTACAAATGTATTACATATATACTAGACATGCACACTGCCTGACCAAATATAGTCACCACCTGAATTTAGCAGAGTAAATAGGTATGAGTCTCTTATTGGATAATTACTGCATGGGTGAGTATCTTTCAGATGGCAACAAGTTATTTAACCCCAACTGTTGTAATGAGTAGCTTCTTATTCCTTAAAGAACCACGTCAAAAGACACATCCCGTGATCATGGAAAAAGATGTTAATCAGTTTGAAAAGCATCAAATAATTAGAATGCATTAAGCAGAGGAGGTTACAGAAACTACTAAAAGAGGGTTAACAACTGTCCAACGCATTATTATAAGGAGGGACAATGGAGAACTATTGTCTTTGAGGAGGAAAGGTGGTTGGAAAAAATCCTGATTGATCATGATCGATGATCAATTATGCGTTTGGTGAAATCAAATCAAAGTAAAACAGCAGTAGAACTTTGCTCTGTTTAAACACAGAGTCAGAGCATTTCTGTGCACACGCAGTAGACTAGGATTGAACAGCAGTGTAGCCTTAAGAAAACCACTGAGGCTAACTGCAAAAAGGCTTCAATTGGCTAAGGATGCAATGGAAAGTCATGTGGTCTGGCCTAGTTCCAGAGTGATGGTCACATCAAGGTAAGAAGAGGCAGATGAGGTGATTACCCATCATGCCTAGTGTCTACTATACAAGCCTGTGGGGGTAGTGCTATCTAGGGTCAGCAGCATTATGTAGAGGTTATCTTAACCTGAATATACTGAATGACCAGGTCCAATGTCTTTTTTTCCCTGATGGTACGAACATGTTCCAAGATGACAATGTCAGGCTTCATGTGGCTCAGATTGTGAACGAGCGGTTGAAGGAGCATAAGACATCACTTACACATGAGAATAGGCCACCACAGATTCCAGACACAAACCCCATTGAGGATGTTTTTGATGTGCTGAAGAGAAGGCTTTACACAGTGCTCAGACTCTTGCATTCATCAATACAAGATATGGGGGGAGAGGGGGGGGTTGGGTGTAACACTGATTGGAAATAAACCTTATGACTTTGCTGAAGCTTATCAAAACAATTCAAGAATATAAGCCACAATCAAAGATAAAGGTGGTCCAACAAAATATTAGTATGACCTTTTATTGTGGTGACTTATTTTTTTGGGCCAAGCAGTGTTTGACACTTATATTACACATTCATGACACATTTATTACACATAGTGTTTAATTTGCCTTGTTTGCTAAATTTTAATCCTGTTCTTTTTAGCTCCCTTTTCCTGTCTGTCTTGCCTGGTTAAATAAAGGTAAAACTTTTTTTTTTTTTTTTTTTTTTTTACATATGTATGACATATACTACATTACTCACGTATAACACATCAATTCACTGCTTTATCCTCAAGGGGGGGTGCTGGAGTCTATCCCAAGTACCTATGGGTGAAGGCGGGGTTCACCACAGCGCTGACATATAGAGACCGACAACCAACCACTGTCATATTCAAACCTATGGGCAATTTAGATAAAGCAATTAACCTACTAGTGCATGACTTTGGATGGTGGAAGGAAGCCAGAGACCCCGGAGAGAACCCACACAAACATTGGGAAGTCATGCAAACTCCACACAGAAAGATCTTAGTGTCACAATCAAACCCAGAACCTTCATGCTGTGAAGTGCTAATCACAAATATTACACACATACTACACTTATGTAAATAGATTAATATCTCCCATGGACCCCAGTGGCTGCTCTGAGTGATGACAGTAGGTTTCAGGTCATTTTCCAAAGATTAAATCCTGCTTAAACTGACCCTGTATTTGTGTTGAGCCTCCTGGACACACACCATGGTATGGTTCCTGTGTTCCTGAGAGAGTCCACAGACTAGACACACCAGCTCCTGGTCCTCCTCACAGTAGAGTTTCAGCTCTTCCCTGTGCCTGTTGCATCGTGGGGCTGGGGGGGGGGCCCTCTCAGTCAATCCTCCATCCACCCGGTGCGCCGCAGTCCCACTCTCCTCCAAACCCTGACAGTAACTCTCCACAATGTTGGCCACAATCCGGTTGGGCCTGTAGCTCTGTCCAGGATACACCTTCCTGCACTGGGGGCAGGAGCCAGTTCCACCCGCACGGGGGCCGCTCCAGTACCCCTCTATGCAGGTCTGGCAGAATGTGTGGTCGCAGGGAAGTGACACCGGCTGCCTGAACAGGTCCAGACAGATGGAACAGGTCAGGTCTCGGCTGATTCTGTGAGCTGAGCTTTTACTGACTGATCCAGATAAAGGAGGCTGGCGCAGCTTCTCCATCGCTGCAAACTCCCCCTCCTTTGGTTTCCAAGGTTTTTTGTCAGGCATTGTCCCCTGGTTTAGTTTTTCCAGGTTCTGCAGATAAACTGACTGGATTTTTTTCACCTCTTTCTGGTTCTTGCTCATTCCTGCCTTTAAGGTTCTCCTTTATCCGTCTGTGTCTGACTGTTGGCCTCTGGGCTCCAGTTTTCCTGTTGACTGAGAGGAAATGAAGGGGGAGGTTCAGGAGCAGCCTACGCCTCTCACATCCTCAGCAGAGGCCTCCCCCCTCACCCCCACAAGGCGGACCCTTCTCCACTGGGCCTGTTTTTCTGCTGAAGTCTTGGCTGAAACTCTTAAGCCCCACTTCACTTCCCTCCATCTGGTGTGGAGTCACCACAGAAAAATGTAAATCCATTTTCATGTGACGTTGAGTTTAAGTGTCTGTGAATGAGTGTGTCCACTAATCAGTAAACACATTAAATCATTTATACATAGAAACAATGCATCCTGGGTAAATATTGCAGGCTGTGTTTTCATACACTGAATGTTATTGCCTGTGTTTGTTTTGGGGAAACATTTGAGAAAAGTGCATTAAACAAATATATGTCACTGGATTTAAATGTTAGTGTCTACTTCAGGGCAGTTGGTAAAACTCAGACAGTCTGTGATTATGCACCGACACTGAAGAAAGTTACTAGAGGAAACTAGTTTGGTAAGATAGATGTCTGCTGTTAATGACATGATATTCAGGGTCCTCACTCCAAGTTTCGTCTCATCATCTGCACCCACTTCATCCTCACTGGGGTCGTGGGGGTCAAAGTTGCTGACATACAGACAGACAGACAAAAAATACCCAAAACAACATGTGGTGCCAGGCACAACAAACCCCACCCCCTTGCACACATTTTACCTGATTTGTCCTTTCTTTTATCATTGTGAAAAGATATTTTTGGTGATTGTAACCTTGACCTTTGACCTACATTCACCAAATTTGTATGGAATCTATTCAGGATGACTTTGCACCTTTCCTGAAAACATCATGGAAATTGGTCCATTAGTTTTTGCATAAACCTGCTTACAAACAAACAAACAGAGACTCAAACACAACCTCTCTCCCCTTTGGGGCCGGGGTAAAAAGCCTCTCCCCTTTGGGGGGTGGGGTAACAATTGGGCAAAGAGCAAAAAAGGACATTTTAACTGGTCAAGTGACTCCCAATGTCCTCCCCTTGAGCCGACCTCCTAACACAGGGGTGGGTAACCCTGGTCCTCAAGGGCCAGGATCCTGTATGTTTTATGTATTTAATTCTTCCATCACACCTTATTCACCTAATGATCTACTCATCATCCAGCTCTGCAGAAACCTGATCATGATTTAATGGCTTCCAGGTGTGATGGAAGAGGAAAGGATCTAAAACATGCAAAAAAAAAATAAAAAAAATAAACATGCAGGACACCGGCCCTCAAGAACCAGGATTTCCCACCCCTGTCCTAACATGTATGAATTGGCCAATAAATTCACCACAGTTAATTCTTCTAGGAGTTGCTTTTAGTTTATGTATAATAAACGTACAGAGTTACTCTTCACTATGACTTGTTTTAATAATGGGTACATTGGTTTTAATTAATAGACTATTGTTTTTCCAACTACATAAACTCTAAGGCAAAGGTTGAGCTCTGGAATGGTGAGAATTTTTAGAGTGGGAGTTTTTGTGAGATCAAAAACAATGCATAGAGATATGCTACACATTTGGTTTGGGGCAGCAGTCCAGAAATTCCCTGACTCGTGGGAACCCTGCAAAGTCTACCATCTTCCTGTAGACCACGGATTGCAAACCCTGGTCCTTGAGAGCTACTGTCCTGCACGTTTTAGACATTTCTCTGTTACAATACATCTGATGGTCATTATCAGGCTTCTGCAGAGCTTGATCCAGGTGTGTTGAAAGGGGGATACATCTAAAACATGCAGGATAGTAGCTCTCCGGGACCAGGGTTGGTGACCCCTGATGTGTGACAGACTGCAAAAGACAAGAAATGAGTTCTGAAGTATGGACTGCTGCCCCCTAGTGAGTCATGCAAGTACTGTGGGTGTGAAGTTATTCACTGTAAATAAATAATAGAAATAGAAACTTTTTTTAAAAATAGAATTTCAGATGTTGAATTAAGAGACTGTTTGGAAATGGTTTCAATAGGGCACAAAATTAGTGTGAGGCACTGAACAAAGCAAATGGACAAAAATAGTAAATTAGAGAAATATCAGAAACAAAATTCACCGTATCTGTTTTTGTAAGTACAGTGCTAAAGCTTTTAACACATGCTGGATTAAAAGTGGCTTTTCTCTCAAATGTTTGTATTTTAAAAGTGTAATAAAAAAAGTATAAGAATTTGAGTGAATGTAGTAAAATGAATCATCTCTGAGCCTGTAGTAGTCTTGTAGCATTCTGAGCTAAAGATTAAGATAAAAATGTACCTGGAGTTGACCTGACAACATCCATTAATGTAATTGTTTGACAATTTTGACAATTGTTTGACTCCCTGATGAAGGCTTGGATGCCGAAACGCATTGGGGTGTTTTATAGGTTTTTGTAACCAAGCCAATGTAATAAAGTATTTTTAAATGTTCACATATAAGAGGGTGTCTTGGAATTTTCTATTTTTTGTCTTACTCTTAGTTTTCCCATCCAAAGAGCACCTCTAATTATTACTTATTGTGAGTCCAGGTTGTGTTCCTGAAGCTACCTTTTTTTTTGGATAAAATGGTAAATGTTTAACTGTTAAACATGAATAAACGCTACATGTTTTACTTATGTTGTTAAAACAGATACCTATATTGGGGTTTTATCAGTACATGACCTGGACCCATGTGCATCGTTGTCCATTTAACCGGGTCCAGATCTATGGCTGATCTGAATCTGGACTGGTTCTGTGGTTTCAGTCCTCTGATATGGTGAAAAAAAAAATGAACAAATGACCCCAAAAATGAGAGGAGAGGAGAGGAGATCTATAATAACATTGCCTTAGTTTACACAGATACTGTTGAAGTTGAAACACAACATAATTCTGTAAAATAGAGATGCAGAGACAGAAGGATATTAAGAGACATGTGTACCAGATATAATGGCTAGCAGTTGATTTTATCATCACAGCTCACATTTATGTAGTTACAGTAATTCAAGGAACAAAAAAGTAACCTCGAACACCACTGTGGATTCTGTCCAGTGTTTTCATCAGGGTGCAGTTACACAGTAATGACAGCAGATGGCACTGCAGGCTAATGGTACGAAAGAGCAGCTTCTGCACTGTTTGTATTCTACTGATTTAACATTAATATATTTACATTAAAACACAATTTTTCACCCGTGTTTTTTCCCCCAGGTTTTCTTGGAAAGTATTTCATAGCCCAATCTATTTCATTCATAGTGGAAGAGCATCACATATTTTAATTAAATCAATTAAAACATTCTAATGTACAGATGAAAACTAAATTATCAATAACATATTCTGTTTCTGTATTTGAATTTCTCCAAACATTGAAGCTTACACTTTAAAGTTTCTAGTTTTTAAGTTTGATACAACATAATTGAAGTTAATCCTCTTTCTATGTGAGTCCTGAACATTCAGTGTTTAAAACGCTACTAGTCATGTGACCGGTCATGTGATCAGTGGACCAGCTTCCTCCTGCCACTGACCCGCGTCCACAGGCTTCTGGCCGTTTGGCCGATGTTCACCCTGGGGAGCCGGCCGAAGCTTCTCAGTGGTTCAGTCAGACATGCTAACACCCCAGGCTCTCTAGGCTGCCCCAGGTACTCATGGGAGATGTAGTTTATTTTCCTGAGTTGTTTACTGTAGTAATTCCTAAGGTGACAGAGCTCCTCTGCTGCTGTATCAGACAGAATGGAGGAATGGGATGGGGAGCTGGACACGGTGCAGGGGGGTTGGTTTCTATCTGGGGAGGGGGGCGATGTGAGGGGATTCCTCCTCTTTTTCTGATGGGTGGAGGTTTTATGCTTGGAATATGATTTAAGTGGAAGTGGTGATGCTTTGTCTTCAGTATTTTCCATCAGGTTAATTTCAACATGCACCTCGACTCTGTTGTGAGAGAGCACTGGGTTGCCCCCCCCCTCACCCTCATCTGGTCTGTTCAGTATCTGTTTCTTGGCTCTCTCTTCCTGGCCAACAAGCCTCAAGTCCTGTTTTCTAGACATATTGTTCTGTTCTTTAAAGACTTTTTGTTTGGGTTGTCGAAGACAACTAATGACAGTGGGTTCAAAGGTCATTGCGGCCCCTTCCTCAATGGCCACAACAGTTGACGTGTCCTGTAACCAAGAAAATAAGAATAAGCGACAAACCATGACAAGGTTGAACATGGGAAATTCCTTTCTGAATGATAAAGAAGATGCAAATGTAAAACTGAAGATAATTCCAGTCGATCTGAAAGGTTCACGTAACTCATATTAGTAGTTTGTGATGTCATGAATCATTAGTGGAGTTAGCAACAGAAACTACTGGAGGACAAGTGTGTTAAAGCTGGAGCACTTCTCACTACTGTCCAATTTGACCCATTCATATTCCAAAACAGGCACAAATATGAAGACATCACCTTTTAGTCTGATTTAAGGTGGAACCTTTTAGCGACAAGAACCACAATACATAAGCTGAACATCAATGAATGTTACATTTAAACTATGACACATTTTCCTCTGGTTTCTAGAGGCGTTGATGACGCAATCACTACTTTTATTTATATGACTAATGTTTGCAAGGTTGCAAACATGTGAGATACAGATTCTCCATTAATTCCATTGACTATGGCCACCGCAAATAGAGTCTGGACCAAAGATTCACAACTACAGTAAATATTTAGCACAAAGTCATTGCTTCAGCAGCAAAACAACAAAATTTGAGTCTTATCTTTTACAGCAATGTCTAGCAAAAATATTTGGTAACATTGTCTAGATAGAACCTTGTTGAGCCACCGCACATGTTTTACATTAGAAATATCACAAGGCACACCACCAAACAAAACTGTCACAAAAAGTAAATATATATATTGAAATATAATGAAAATCTATAGTAGTATTGATTTACTTATTTAGGGTGAAACCTGGGCCTGTGTAATTAAACAAAAAACTTATATTAAAATCTTCCTCCACAGTTCTGAGTGGATCAGGAGTGTGTGCCGTCATATGCATCTATAATCACACTGCTCACTTACAGTATCAATAAGGCGATATTGGATAATTTTACACTGCACATCTGATGATTTCTCATAGCACACTTATGTACTATCAAAATGTGTTAAAACAAATAAACATTGGTCTAATGTTGTTTACATTGAATTACGAGTCCTGTTATTGTGTTATTTGTAATCAGAATGTCAACTTTAAGTTAGTATCCATTAAAATGTATATTTGACAGCATCTTTGTTTACACTTCTCATGGTACAGTGATTGAAACTAGTGTAGAACATTTGAAGGGAGGAATAGTCAACAAACCAAATATAAAAATAGGAAAAAGAAAAAAGTTGCAAAGTAAACTCCCATTAGGCTTCAGCCAAGACACGCAGCAGCATTCCATCACAAAACACTGACTTTACAGAGTTAAGTTCATATCATTTGTCATGTACTGATGTACAATACGATATACAGTTCAACGAAAGCCACAAATGTAATATTTTGGTTGTCCTTCACTTTTCAATACCCAATATAAGTAAGACCTTTGATAGTGATATCATGTGGCCACAGAAGAACATGTATCATTACTGTGGCTGTAAAGTAAAATAATAATAAAAAAAAAGGTCAATGAGAAAAAAGGAAACAATTGGTTCTAAAAGACTGTAGTTTATTTTCCATATAATGAGTGAACATTTTAACATGCGAAAAAGACACTTACTGTTGTACATCGTCATATGAAAACATGCATTACTGCAGTTTAAGGTAGAAGCTGCACAATCTGTTGAATCATAATCTCGACTAGGGCCCACATGGGCAAAAGGTTGTATCAACACAACAGGTTGTTGTTTAAAGGTCCAAGGTACCCATCATACTCTGTATTCAGTGATACAATGAAAGGAAGTGTATTTTTCCAAGGCAGTCGGTAATCCTGATCAATAATCAATAATCTTTGCTTTTTTCCCCTACACAATCAAGAAAACTAGACTTAAATTACACCGGCAATATTGCAGAAAACCGAAGCCTGTTTGACTTCATTGTGCAGTTGTCACACAAATCCAATCATATTAAGTTCTACACAGCGGTCGTTATGGGTTTGGATGCAACAGTAATGTCTCAGAGTTTCACCCAAACCAGATAGTTCACTGTGTTTCTTATGTTAGTTTATATGAAAATTGTTAGCCACGTAGCATAATTGTCTAAGTAATTCAATACATGGACAAATGTATTGAGGTATGTTGAATTTGGGTGTTTCTTTTCTAACAGGTCTGGGATACAACACAATAATGATAAATGCCATAATATATTTTTATATTATAATAAATATCACACTGATTATTAATATAATATGCATATGTCAAATCAGCATGAACAGAAAATGTATTTATACAAATATTTTTAAACATATAATTTATAAAATTAATATTTCCTGGGAGATTTTTCTTCCTAAGTGAGAAGTAAAGAAAGTAGGTGGTTAGTTGTAGTAATCTTTTTTTTTAATATATATAATCAGAGCACAAAAAACAATAATCTGAGGCCTTTCAGAAGCAAAGACAACAATTTTAACACGACCAATACAATGGAATTTATTACAATATAAAAGTACAATATGAGATTTTTCATCATTGTTTGTTATCCCAGACCCATTTGTAAAGAAGCACCTGAATTCAACATGCTCCAATACTTTTGACCATTGATGATTTAGGCAATTATGCTATGAGGTTAAATATATTCATATAAAGTCACACAAGAAACACAGTGAACACAGTGGTTTGGGTGAAACTGAGATATTACTGTTACATCCAAACCCATAATAACTACTGTGTTGAACTTAATTTGATTGGCTTAATGTAACTATGCAATTATATAGCTAACATCATTTGCCAGTGAATATAGCTCCACCCTCAACCAGTAACACTGATGTGAACAGACCAAAGGCCCTGAAAAAAAACCCAAACAAGCAGTAATGAAAGAAAGGAAGCAGAACTGTACTTTGTTATCTTGTCTCCTGTGCTTGGGGGGGGAGGGGGCTAGGGGAGGGCTCCCTTGACTTTCTTGGACACAGGGGCATCTCCAGCACTTTGACCTGACCTCTTGCCCCCTTTGGACTTGGCCTTGTCAGTGGCAGCAGAGACTTTCACCTGCAGGTCATTAACAAACACAGGCCATAAACACCTACATGAATGGACAGGACAGAACAGGACACACGCCTCCATCGGTACCAAGGCCTCTGTGTTTGCATCACATGTGCTCCATCGGTCCACACGTTTTACAATGGATTTACTACTGGAACCAGGAGGCATTTTCTTCTCTATTTGGCATAAGGTTGACAGAATGACACTTTGGTGGCCAAAGGTACCTGTGTCGCCATGTCACATTTTTTGGCCATAACTGAAAGTGATAAAAATTAACACATCTTTATTTATGTTTCATGCTCCTCACATTCATACATTTACTGTATTGACCAGACCAGTGGTTCACAACCACTGGTCACAAATTTCCAACCACATCACAAATTTCTGGTGACCTCAGACATTTTTTTGGGCCAAAATTAATTTGTTTTAGATCATGTAATAGTTTGTGATAATGTCTTGTACATACTTTTTAATTTAGTCTGTATAATGTATATTATCATGGACAGAGGCAGATTAAACTGCACAAAGTAAGAATTAGATTTTGCTTGGTCAGGATATGGTTTGCTGTACAATGCTGCTAATAAGTATTCATTTCAGAGGACATTTAGTCTATATAATGTATGTTTTTATGGATGGAAGCAGAAAAGCCAGGTGTAGATTACTGCACAAAGTGACAATTAAAATGTCCTTGGTCAGGATATGTACAGTCAGTCCAGTTTATATTTACACAGCTGACAATTAATACTAAACAAACAAATAATTCAAACTCTGAATTATGAAAGAGCTGCAGCATCTGAAACTGACCACATTAAACATTTGACAGATAAATAGTACTACAGTGCTTCAGTTTCACACACAGTTTCTCATGTCTGTAATGGATTTTAATTGTCTCTCTTCACTCACTGTGGATTTGTTTTAATCAGCAAGTTGGGTTTCTTTCTTTTTTTTTTTTTTTGTCATTTTCTAGAAATTTCAGGAGACCCCATTTGAATTCCAAGTTGAACCCAAGCTTGAAAAACACTGGACTGGACACTGATATTACAGTGAAGGTTCAACTTATGTAAAATGGTCTGATGTTGTTTTGACTATAAACATATAATTTCACTGTCTTTTTGTTCCAAAGTCTTTACTTTATATTTAACCACATTAGCCTTATTGTCTGTTACAGGTGTAGTCTGGTTAGAAAGTCAAACATAGTCACGGTAAAAAATTATTAGAGCATCAAAAATCATCCAAAAACAGTGCTTATACAATCAACTACTGACTCCTGTATATATCATGTGACTTAGAAAAGAAAAAATAGAATGAATAAAAACACTGTTTTTGTCAGTACAATTGATGGAAGAACTGAAGTGATTTCGGTTATTATCAAGAAAACATGGAAGAGATTATCATAGACATCAGCTCTGAAATTAAGTCTTGTGAGCTATTTTTGTTAGCATTATGTGTCCAAACAAATGGACTTTAAATTCACAAGAAACTGAAGAAAACAAGGGCGGTCTAATATATTTGTAGCAACTGTAGGTGAGGCAAATATGTGTTTGAGGCATAATTAATCCATCAACTGTATTAGGACTCATCAGGTCAAATTGTAATTTCCACTGTGAGACTAAACCCTGTTAGGAAGCAGAACATACATCAGTTCACAGAGGAAAAGCTGGAGTTTGTTCATCTGTTCATCTGAGTTTACAGTATTTTGTCTAATTGGATTTTCGATGAAACAAGACTCAGTTTCTGGGATTTCTGTATATTCACCATCGTGGTAGTAATGATTTGTCATACATGTGTAAACTGGAACGATCATATGGGTTTATGCTACAGTCACCAGGTTGAATTATTTCCACTTCTTTTCTAAGAAATTAACTCCACTGCTGTTTTGGCTCAGAGAACACAACTGAGGAAGAGGTGATATGCATCATATGTAGCTTTATTGTACTTTTGTAATCATTTATTACTTAGAACAGGGATGGGCAAACCATTCCTAAAGGGCCGGTGTGGCTGCAGGTTTTTGTTCCAACCAAGCAGCAGCACACCAGACTTGATTAAATTAATCAACTGATCTGGGTTTTCAGAGAGTTGATTGGTCAAACTGTGAACTCTTGGTTGGTTGGAACAAAAACCTGCAGCCACACCGGCCCTTTGTGGAATAGTTTGCCCATGCCTGACTTAGAACATTAGAATTTATCTGCAACTACATATTTTAATGGCTTTGTCAGTAAAGTAACAGGAAGATTATGATGTCTATTTGTTCATGCAAAGCAATGGAAACTACATCTAGAATGAATCAGGTTAGAATATCCAAAGCACAGTAGGACAGGACTCACATTATAATAAACAGTCCAGTCTTTGGCCTGAGTAAACATTAGACTTACCTCTGTTAATAATATGACACATTTAGCTCATTTGTTCAAATATTTGACTGATACAGAAGAACCAAACACACACACATTGGAAAAATGTGTTAAAGAATAATTGCAACAGGAAAGAAGAAAAAACATTAATATTTCACTTTCATAAACACAGGAAACATGTTAAGTAAAACGTCAAAGATAAAATATATTACAAATGATTTTGTCACAAACTGTTTCAAAACCAGCTCATTGGCAGTGTCATCTTTAAAACATTCACAGCAAACATGCTTGGCATTAAAATAATATTTAATATGGTGTACCAGAACGTTTACATTACTTCATATGTTAGTGCTTCATTCTAGTGTTAAAGAACTACTAGACTTTTTCTGAAAGTGTTAGAAACATCTTATAATCCTACCACATTCAATACAATTGTAATAGTCCTGACTTAAATTTTAGACATTTTCCATTACAGTTCCAAAACTTGGACTTTGGGTAAATATTAAACATGATTCAAACCGTCAGAATGGGGACACCCCCTTCAAACCTCCCATTTTATTATGTAATATCATATTCTTTGTGATAAGGTGTGTCTTAGACTTCACCTTTGTCTTTTATACAGTCCCCTTTTTTTTAATTCAGTGCATTTAACTCCCATATTTTATTCATACTAGTTCATTAGTATCAAAAATATCATCAAGATTAAAAGTCAAAGGTTCAAAGATAATGACTTAAACAATAAGATTATAAAGGCAAAACAGCTGGTTAGTGCAATTCTTCATTATTACACAGACCTGAAAATGCTTTTTACACTTTTAAAGTAAGACTGTATGTATACTGAGGTAGTTCCTTGTATGCTTTCTGTTCCAAAGCCATAAATGAAGAGTGAATTTACAAGCTCACACATGCTTTTTTTAAACTGATTTAAAATCGTGTGGAGTATTTTGCATTATTAATTTATTAATGTCAGCTTTGAAAGACTTTGAGTTTCAGGATAAGTAGGTGAACATAGAAATCAAAGCCAGCAGATAATTGGGTTTAGTTGGTTGTAGTAGGTGGATATTTTTTTACTGACCTCTGATGAAGATGGCGATGATGATGATGATGTCTTTGCTGTTCTTATCTTCATGCTAAGTGTCTGGGTCTGGTTTTTCAGCAGATGAGCTTTACGTCCCGGCTTCAGGTAGAAGTAGGTGGTGTATGGAGTGAAGCTGAAATCCTCTCTAAGATGATCATAAAAAACACACACACACATACAGGAGTCACACCATCATATTTACATGTGACATCAGATTTTATTATTGCTAAAAAGAAAACAAACACCAGCACAAATGAACCATAGAATTCTCCATTTATCTGAACAGATTTTACATCTAGTTGTTGAGGAAAATCATACTTTTCATCTAGATACTGGGTTAAATATTTTATGGCAATGGCTTTTGCCACAGCAGTGTGGCATGAAAGATAGGTGTGTCCATTTCCACAGAGCCAATCAAATTATTCGAATTCTTCACACTGACTGTTGTCGCAGTGGCTGATTTATATTCATCAAAAACCCAGGTAAATTCTGCATTTGAGACAAAACAGATGCCACATTTCATGTTGTTTTCCTGCACACTGAAACTGAAAGTCTGAATAGATGCACAAACCAGCTTCTGGTAACTGGTAAGACATGTGTGATGCTTATTTAACTTATTAACATCATTAGATAATCATGGCATTAACTTTCATTGTTACGAGGATGACACACAGCTATATTTATCGATTAATCCTGATCAGACCAGGCAAATAGATAAACTAATGTTTCCAAGACATAAGGACTTGGATAAGTGCCAACTATCTCCTATTGAACCATGAAAAAAACTGAAGTCATTATAATTGGCCCTAAAAATACAAGAGACTCCCTAACTGACCAGATAGTTAATTTAGACAATTTAAGTGTAACATCCAGCGCCACGGTTAAAAATGTAGGAGTTTTATTTGATCCAGATCTTTCATTCAAAGCACACATTAACCAAACATGCAGAACAGCCTTTTTAAACTTGTGCAACATAGCCAAAATTAGGAACATTCTGTCGAAAAATGAATTCATGCATTTATTACATCTAGATTAAATTATTGCAACTCCTTCCTTTAGTGTATCCTAAATATTCCTCAAAAAGCTTTCAACTGGTTCAAAATGCAGCAGCAAGATTATTAACAGGATCAAACGGAAGAGAACACATCACCCCTGTGCTCCAAACCCTTCTAAATTCAAACCAGTTGGGTTTAGAATTACATTTAAAATCCTCCTCCTTACATATAAAACCATTAATGGTATGGGCCCCCCTTATCTTAAAGATGATCTGGTTCCGTACCAGCCCAATAGAACCCTTCGTTTTCAGAATGCAGGTCTATTAACACTTCCCAGGGTAGCAGCAGGGTGACAGGTTACCAGTCTACACATGACATAATGAGGGCGCTGATTGGCTCTGTGGTAATAGACAAATAAGAACATTAGTGCAATAGTACTGTGGAAATACTGTAGCTACTTAAATATATTTTTCCCCCATACAAGTGTGTTATTACGGGCAGCATGGTAGTGCAGTGGTTAGCACTTGTACCTCACAGCAAGAAGGACCCTGGTTCAAATCCCACACCAGACCTTTTTGTGTGGAGTTTGTATGTTCTCCCCATGTCTGCGTGGGTTTTCTCCAGGTACTTTGGTTTCCTCCCACCATCCAAACACATGCACTGATAGGGTGATTGGTTAATCTAAATTGCCCATAGGTGTGAATGCGAGAGTGATTGTTTGTCTATATACGTTCAGCCCTGTGGTCAACTGGTGACTAGTGTCTAGGGTGTACCCCGCCTTCAACCATTGTAGCTGGGATAGGCCCCCAGTGACCCTCGTGAGGATAAAGCGGGTTCAGAAGGTGAGATGAAAAGTATGTTATTGCCCTGCATTAGGCATGTAAATGAAACCAGTCCTGAATGATAGATGATCTGTAAGGTGGCTTTAAACTCTGTCATATACCAGGATAAGGCTAACATATGCTAAAACATGTCATGTGAAGCTAATAATGTATAGTATAATTGCTTTAATGTACTAATCCGTTGCAGAAAACATCATTTGCTTGTGACTTCCATAGTACTGAGAGGTTCAGGTCAACACGGGAAAATGTGGGGAATTTTTGTGGTTTACATTTTTGTTCATATATGGAAGTACATCACTGAACTTTCAACAGACAGGTACATGATCTATTCATTATGTGCATGTGCTCGGTTGCACCCGTGACTTGTGTTGCATGTATTGTTTGCCCAGCAACAGAGTTAACCAATGAAATGTATCTACAAGATTTATGTAGCGAGTTAAGAAGGAACCTACCAATAAGTCACTAAAGACTATAAAAAGTTCAAAAGAAAACTGCTCAGGGGCTTTTTTCTTTGTAGATTGAGAGAGTGTTAAGATACACAAAAAGAGAACTGATTTCTCTTAAGAGTCCTGTTTTTGAATTGTACTTTTTTGTCATCAATATGTCAAATGTTGTTTTAAGTTTTTAAACAGCACGCCTTTTTTGGTGAATGTCTTAATGTCTTGATTCTTTCAGCAGATACTTAGTTGGTAAGTTAATTAACAATCTTAAGTGACCCCTTAATGGAGTCGTCTGGCCCTTCTACAAGTATCTGAGTAGCGTTGAATCAAAAAGGCACGGTTGGTCATGCATTCTGCAGGCACCTGGACTTTAGCTCAGACTGCAGTGAGAATGGTACTTTATTTATATAGTAAATTATAAGGATAGCTGAGACAGTAACCCTCATAATGTATTTATAGATATATGATAAGTTACTGGGCCATGTGTTATACTACATTGAACACTGACTTTTAGGTAAAATCTGCACTAACTTCCAATTCCTATGAAGCCCAAAAGTTCTACATAATTAAAGGAGAAATTCCAATAATTGACAGGACATTCAGAGCACTTATTTGCAGAAAATAATTGTTTTTCCCCAACAGGCAGCTATGCTTTAGTTGTGTTTAATGAAAAAACAGCAAGAAGGGTGTCAGTGTTTCTGCCATGATGGTTTACTGATACTTAACTCCAGTTGCATTAGTTAAAATTAGCATTAATTTGTATTAAATGATGTGCTTTTTGGTTTGGTCATCAAACACAGCTGCATTTTTAAGTATTTATTAAGATCTTAAAATTACATGAGTGGATCTCATATTATACTGTTAGCTGATGTGTTTAGTATTTAGCAAATTACAAAAAACTAACCATATTGAGGCTTCAAATAGATACACAACTCGATATGCGGCAGGACAGATGGACTACTTATACAGACAATACCTCTGAGGCCTTATATTTAGAAACTTTCATTTGATAGATTAATAATTGGTAAGTAAATTATTTTATTGATAGAGCACCTTTCTCAGACAAGGGGTCACAAAGTGCATTACAGTACAAAACTATTAAAATAAAGTTTAAAATGCTGGTGTCAGAGAGCCGGGGACACAGACTTAACAATTCTGTTTTCACTGCACTTCTTACATTTTGTGCTTTACTGTTTTTTTCCAAGAATTTTGTGGAATTACTAATTTTGTTGCAAGCCCTCATTTACTTATATAAGGATAAATATTTGCAATTAAATATAATTTCACATTTATTAACTATGGATACACATGAATAAGAGTAAGTTTGTGAATGGCTGACGAGGTTATACTCAACAGGAAGACCGATACTGACAGGGCATGTGGTACCTGAGATATCCCTGCTGTAGCAGATAAACGATCACAGCTTCAGCCTGGAGTCGAGACAGCGTTGTGGTCTGGATCAGCTTCCTGACTTTAGACGAGCCTTTTCCCATCCAGGATTCCACCACCTTCAGAGGAGTCATCTTTTCATCCATGGACGAAGCAACTTCCAAGATCAGCAATACCTGTCTGGCATCTTTGGTGATGTCGATAGTGGTGTGGTCTGGGGGGGGGGGGGGGGGGGTCATAGGTCACATTTTCAAGTCACTTTATTACTTATGCAATTAACATTTCTGCATACTTAGAGAAGTCTATAATTACATTGTTGATTTCACAGTCTATAATATCCACATTGTGTGTCATTAATCACTATTCAGTTATGACTCCTGACATAATTTAACTTAATGTTATGCATAATTGCTATATACTGTATACTTGACATTTTCTTTGATTTATGGTGAAAATATACACATTTCTCATTCACACAGACTTAAAGGATCTGAAGTCAAAGTCCAACATACAAACATGATTCCAAATATCACACACCTTTTTTGTTACAGCAGTTATCACACATCTGGCAGCATTCGTCATCATCCCACACCTCATCAAAGTGAACAGCCATGACAGAACGTCGGCACCTTTGCAGTGAACATCATCCAATTCAGATTCATGATTTATTGTCCCCGAGGGGAAATTCATTTTCACAGTTCTGTTCCAGACACAAAACCCCCAGCACACCACGAAATACATACATATACAGTGTGTGTAACAACACACTGTAACAACAAAAACATGACATCTACCGCCTGCTGTTCAGAGCTGTGATGGCATCAGAAATCAAGCTCTCAAAGCTGTGGAGCTGAGTCAGAGTACCAAGGGCTAAACTGACTGGTCCTTCTATGTTCCTATGGGTAGGGACACAACAGAATATTGCAAATACAAATAGCAGGAATGAGTTTCCTCCCTAGAGTGGATTTTATCCATAATATCAGTGGTTCTGACAGTTAACTTTTACTGTAGCCTGCTGTCAAGTACACATGAGCACTAAGGCACTGTTCCATCAGTCAGTTATGGTCAGAGACACATTGCCTCCTTCATGGGTGTTCCAGCTGCAGTAATGACACAGACTTGTCTTGCTTGATTACCTGGGCTGTGATGGACTGGTCACTGACCCTGTACAGTAGACACTAGTCTAAGATGACACATTATCCACTAGTGCTGGGTCACATCTCTAGGACAATGGAGGAGTGCAAAGCTTACAACTACAGCAAACACGTGCTTTCTATTCAGTCTCAGTCACCGACTGCTGCTTGTTTACTTGCCCTCGATCATCTGAAAACAATGTTGCTACATCACTTACAGCCAGCAATAGTTGCTCCCCATATGTTCTCCCCCCACCCATAATCCATGTAATAAATAGGTCCAGTGTGGTGCATTTATGGTGATTTTTACTGAAGTTCTGCCTCTCTTCCTTATAAATAATACACAAAGTACAATTCATGTCATTAAAATTACCAGTAGAAGTAGAGATTAAGTCAGGGGTGTTCCACTCTAACCCTCGTAGTATCCTACGTTTTAGATATTTCCCTGTTCCAGCGCATCTAGAAGCCATTATATCATTATCAGCCTGAGCTTGACGATGAGCTAATCATTAATTCAACCAGGTGTGCTAGAAGAGGGAAGTATCCAAAACACGCAGGACACCAGCCTTCGAGGATCAGGTATGATTTAAATGAACCAAACTCATTCACGTTTCACTTGGGTAGTTTTACTATTGTTCACTTTCTTCCAGTGTGTAGTTTAGAGGTACTTTGAAAGGCCAGATTATTTCTTTCTACATTCGTAAGCCTGACACTGATTAGCACACTGTGTCCTACCGGTCCACATTCTGGCAGTAGTCCACCATCTGGAGCAGGTTCCGCTGACCAACGTTCTCCATCACCACCATGGTGCTAACCCGGAAAATATCAGCGAAGCCAAAGTAGAGAATGCAATCTGCAGGACGGTCATCTCTCCCTGTAGACAAGGTGCAAGTATTTTCACTAAAATATCCAGCCAATAGAAGCAGTTATATTGTCCTAAAATTATATCATATGGTCGACCTGCTCGCCCACTCTCTTGGTAGTAGTTTTCAATAGACTTGCTGATGGTGTGGTGGATGACAAACCTAACATCAGGTTTGTCGATGCCCATACCAAAGGCCACCGTAGCAACCACCACCTGCAGGATAACACACAGACATGTTTATTTCAGCAGGATCACAAAACGCACACCCACTACACCAGTGTATGTGTCACAGCTCAACACCTGGATTTTGTTGGTGGTCCATTTACGGTGAATCCTGGACTTGCTTTCAGGGTCCATGTTGGCATGGTACGGATATGCCACAACCGCCCTTTTCTGGAGCTCAGATGAGACTGACTCGGCGTCCTTTTGAGAGAATACATATACAATCCCTGTGGTGCATACACACAAAAACAAACATGGAGATATGCAGATTGAGAATCTACAGGCCATGGAGCCCATTTAGTCACACCAGCATACTGGTCTTGAATGAGGGCATTTAAATTGACTTTGTTTTGTGTAATTATACTTAAGAATCCCAGTACCTGACTGGTCCTTGTATTTGCTCTTGATCAGTGAAGCAATGTCATCTAAGGATGTGTCATTTTTATTACGAACCTGTGAAAAAAAAACATTTCAGTTAAATGTGTCGTCCAATAACATATCCAATAATGTCTGTTGTCTTATGCAGATTTCTGGCAATAGGAATCAACATCTGACTGAGCTCATAATAGTTTTAATTGTAACAACAGGAACCTGTGGCCTCATGAACACCCTCTGTCATGAGGCAGGAGTCCTGGCTTCCTCACAGAGTCCCTTTTTTATGTGGTTTTATGATAGATCTGCTAGACTAAAACAGTTAAACACATACATTTTATACATTATCCAGACTATCAAAGTCAGGACATATAATCAAAGGGTTTGAAACTATTTTATAAGTGATGTACAGAGATAGAATAAGACAGACACTAATTCCATAGGATGACAGTGGTTTGTGAGGGATTATGTGATCCAGGTGGGGAAGGGCTTGTTGGTGCCGCACAGCATGTCTCTTCCCTGTACTCGAACAGGAAATGAGGGAATTCTGCCATTTTGATTTGAAAACTAATCAAAATTGTTGAAATCACACAGAAAGTAGGTTTATAGTGCAGATCAGTGGACAAATATAAACATTTCTTATATTTTATCATTATTTGTTTGTTTCATTTCTTGCAAAGTGGTGTGAAACTGTACATGTTTGTCCCACCCATACTACCATCATTTTATACAACATCAGGATTAAATGCCATCAAATGTTATCCTGACAACTGTTTAGCCTACAGTAACACTTTCATTTTTTTATATCTCCGAGTCCATCTCTTCACCATCAATGCTCATCAGATGTCAACCTTTGCCATTTTTTCAAGAAAAACTATCTCACACACGACCATGACACATATTGTTTAGACTCAGATCTCATCGGTAACTGAGCTTTCTATTTTTTCTCCTTCTACATTTATACCAGCTTCATCTGGAATGTATTAAGTAACTACCATCTAACCCCTCAAATCATATCTTATCAATACTCAAAAGGCCTCTATTTTATGAAAGACAAGTCACAGATACAATATAATACCACGAGCAGGAAGGATTTTCATTTGACAGTGATACACACATTAAAGAACATCAGGTCAAAAATGAAACCATGAAGAACCATAAAGTTGTAATACCACTGTCTGCCTCTAGGATTAGACCCAAAAACCTGGGCTTCTGTAACCTTGTACTAAAAATATTAAGTGACCATTACTTCCCCTGAAGTCATCCCGGTCTCATCTATTTTATTTGGAAGCTCTGATAAATATCCTGGTGTTCCATCTTCACAGTTTTCCAGCATCAATTTGATCTCATGGTAAATTGAAAGTGTGATGTGGCTTCTTCCTGAGCTGTGACACTGACCTGACATCAGCACCTTCTGAGTCTCTTTTTATTTAATAAAACACATGGTTAAGGTTCCATTAATAAAACTGTAAAATCACTTTAGTACATAATGCTTGATGAAGTTGAAGTTTCAGTGAGTCAATGCATTAGTACAGCATTAGCTCAGCCACAACTTCTGCCCCGTTATCAAATATAGTCACTCCCAATAAGGGTGGGTATGCTTGAACTATGCTCAGAGAATGTTTGCTAAGGATACGACTGCTACCTTATCAAAAAAAGAGCTATACAATTGAAAGAGCTATTTGAGTTGGGAACGGTGATGTTACCATTGTATTACTGAGAAAAGTAGTGAAATCGATAACACCATTAACACTTCTAAAAGGTCTAGGATGAATATAATCTGTATAGATGCACAGTGAGACCAGCCCCTTCAGAGTATTAACAAGTGTATACATGTGGTGTAATGGTGTGGCATGTCACTGTCGTGCTTACCTCATAGTAGAGGTTGGTTCGGTTAAAGGAGGCAGTGAGTGTTACCGGCCGCGAAACACACAGGATCTTCTCACAGTCTTTGAGGACGTTACTGGTTGCTGTGGCTGTTAGACCGACTAGAGGGACATTGGGAAACTGCCTCTTCAGGATGCCCAGCAGCTTATAATCTGCACACAGTCACACACACCTTTGGAACTCCTGACTACTGTATTGGGCTACTGTCCATTATGTGTGACCTCTGACCTGGTCTGAAATCATGTCCCCATTGGCTGCAGCAGTGCACTTCATCCACTGCAATCCGACTCATCAGGTTGGCCTTGTACGCTTTCTCCAGACGGGACATCAACAGTTTGCTCTTGGCAATCTTCTCTGGAGTAACATAGACCAGCTTAAAAGGACACTTAGTATCTATCATCCCAGCCATGACTGTCTTAGCATGTTCCTAAAAGCACAAAAATCAAAGAAGAAATTATAGAAAGAACATCTAGGCCAGGGGTCACCAACCCTGGTCCTTGAGAGCTACTATCCTGCATGTTTCAGATATTTCTCTGTTACAATACATCTGATGGTCATTATCAGGCTTCTGCAGAGCTTGATAATAGGTGTATCATTAGATTTAGGTATGTTGAAAGGCAGTTTCAACCAAAACATGCAGGATAGTGGCTCTCAAAGACCAGGATTGTTGACCCCTGATCTAGGCAGTGCACCACAAATGGAGCTGAAAATGCCAGAACTCTTCATTCCATCTTATGTAAAGACAGCAAGAGTCAACTGGACAGTGCCTGTGTGTTTAAAGTGCTGTGACATCAACTCAAACTATATTTTAAAACTGTCACACTCTTCTGTTAGGACTAAATGTATTGTTTGTTTTAATTTATTGTTATGACCTCTCTCTTAAACTTGTATTTTTTCAAAATGATAGATAGACAGACAGACAGACAGACAGACAGACAGACAGACAGACAGACAGACAGACAGACAGCCTGTCCCTACTGGGAGCAACTAAGGGTTCAGTGTCTTGCCCAACGACACTTAAACATGTGGAGTCGGAGCCAGGATTCGAACCACCAAACCTTTGGTCATTGGACGACCTGCTCTACCAACTGAACGACAGCCGCCCTTCGGTCCCATGGGAGCACAGCATTTCTATGAACCCCACCAGGGCAACAGGGGACAACTAGGCTTACACTGTCAGAAGTGATGGCTAGAGATATATTCCCGGACACCCCAATCCTTAACCAGACAGCAATGATGATGTGAGCATACCCAGGTCATGACCTTTCATTTCCACTTCATTTGAAGTTAATCAGATAAATAATTCCAGAGATATGAACAAAAGACCATTTTATGATTTTAAAAAACGTTTCAGCGTCCCCCTGGGCAATCTAGAAATGGTAAATCCTCCAAAATCAAATTACTTCTTCCTCACCACAAAATTCATCCATATGGAAAATATGGAATTTCTAAACCCAATATTTTTCGAGTTAACATGAAGGATATCTGGTAGCAACGATTGGACCATAAACATAATATCCCCGAAACTCTGTTTCGGGATATAAATATGTACCTACATAAATACATACATAAATTAGAGCTGTCAGAGGATTCCATTTTTTATCAGATTAATCACAGACTTGCTGTGGATTAATTGAAATTAATTACAATTAAATGGACACCTCTCCAGTTGATCCCTGCTAATTTCCATTCATACCGGTCTTTTGCGGAGGGCAGAAGTTTATCAAAATAGTTGTAGGACATCGTAACAGAGCTATCTGTCTAGTGTTGCTACACTGTTGTTTTCCCCTTTTAAAGTGGTGGCGCGTTACTAGGCGATGCGATGACATCACACGAAGCTATTTATACACAGATCTTCTGGCTATTGGTAATTATACTAGCACCAGTTGTTTTAGTCTTTGACAGTTGTAGTGCTCTAAATGTAAAGTCTCATGAGATGACTTTTGTTGTGATGTTATACTACATGAATAAATCTGATTTGAAATTTCAGATAAATACATATGTAAATACATATATAGATAACTATTTTGTATGCCATATGTTGTGTTGCTATGTACCTTGCTACTAGAAGCATTAAGCATCACTGCTGAGACATCAATGGACTTCAAGGACATGATTTGGTCCTCCATTAAGGACACCAGGGGACTGATGACCAGTGTAAAACCTAAACCCACATAAACACAGAGCAACTTATCAGGTTTTGTAGACTCACAAGAAAAACAGAATGAATAGTGAGAAGACACAGCATACCATCGCAGCAAACAGCAGGAAGTTGGTAGCAAAGGCTTTTTCCTCGTCCTGTTGGCATCACCAGAAACAGATCCCGGCCTGACATAGTGAGATTGATGGCCCTGAGCTGCAGTGGTCTGAACTTACACAGATGGAAGGACTCCTTAAGATGCTTTTCCACATCTTTGGACCATGGAAAATCTGTGAAGAGTCCACATAGGATAATATAATAATAATAATGGATTGGATTTATATAGCGCTTTTTTGGACACTCAAAGCGCTTTATATTAGTGCTCCATTATTTATTCACTCTCACATACTCACTCTGGTGGTGATAAACTATATTTTTAGCCAAAGTTGCCCTAGGTCAGACTGACAGAAGTGTGGCTGCCATTTTGCACCTACAAGCCCCTCTGACCACTACTGAACATTCATACACCAGTGTGCGTAGCACTGGAAGTAAGGAGGGTAAGGTGTCTTGGACAACACACTCTACCAACTGAGTCATGGTTGCCCCATAAATATAAAAATATACATACAACCAACATATGATGTTTATCCACATTATTCTCAAATAGCCACTTTTACATTAACTAATACACTAATGCAATGGGCTTTTTCACAAATGACAACTGAACCTCACTTGTAATAAACTAAGCACAGAAATTGCTTTTGTCAAATAAACAATGTGAAAGTTAATGAATGTAGTCGATGTTTGCATGGTACCTGTTCCATCATAGCTTTGCAGCTCCTCTTTGGTCATTACTGCACCTCCAGACAGCTTTGAAGAAGATGAGGATGAAGACAGTGATGAGGACGGTTGTGCAGCATTACAGGTCTCCTCCACTTGCTGCAGAAGTGCATTCTTTCGAAGTGTTAGTTGGGCTTGTTTCTCCAGGAGCTCTGCGATCTGCAGCTCCACCATCTCCAGCTCAGCTTCCACTGAGTCCAACTCTTCCTGCACATCTACATAAAAGCAAACAGAGTGATACAGAGGACAAAGATCCACTCATAGGCTGCTTTAGTGAGATGACAAATATCAACTCTTTTCTTCATAAGTCCCTGTAAGAGTTAAAGGGGTAGAGGACAGTACTGACACCACTGATGGTGGCTGGTTTAAAGACTATGAACTGTACGAATGAAGAGAGGAGGCAGAGTTAGAGGTGTAGGTGGAGACATGTCCAGAGAAGTGACAATTAATATACTGGTAGAATGATAATGATATTCTCTACTCAACAAGAGGCAAAGAAGAACAAAGAGGAGATTTGTGAAAGTAGAAGATGTAGGAGACAGAATCAGATGGAAGCAGATGATCTGATGTGGTGACTCCTAAAGGAGGCGGCTGAAAGTAGTAGTTGTACTAGGAGTATTTGTATTAGTACTAGTAGTAGTAATAGTATCCATAATTAAGTAGAACAACTTCAGTTATTTTGGTATACACTGCCACTTCATTCATTCAAAGCTCCATCTTAATCTGCTGATGCGTTTTTCTGAACAGCCCTGTGATGCTCCCAGCAGAGTAGTGATGGTGTAAAAACAGGGAGGAGACTCCGTCTTACACCTCAACAGACACTAATGCCCTGAGACTAATGATGCAACAGTACCTCCCTGATGTCCCTGAGGAAGTCCATCAAAAACTACCCTGTGTTGACTGTCAATATGAAACACAACTGTGGCATTCAACGAAATTTTTATTCATTTTTTCGCATGGAACTGAATTCACATTTAAAAAACAAAAACGACAAACTAACATAAAGTCAAGTAGAATCAAATAAGCACGTGAAATGAGAAAGGATAAACTTACCATTCGCTTCATAACCAGAGTCCATGATGTCAGCGTTAACGGAAGTCGCTGAAAGAAAAAATATATATTAGAGATTTTAAGAGTGGAATACATGATACCGAATTGGGCTTGGTTTAAGATGCATCATTTGCAGACACTCAATATTAACGGGATATAAATACTTCATCAGTAATAGTTATATGTTGTACCAGAGAGCAGCTATGTACCAAGCTAATCAATGAATAAGTTGAACTCATGTAACTAAGTGGGTTTAGCTAAGTGCTACCTGGAAAACATATTTCAGAAAGACTATTTTCTTTGACCCATAACAAGCTAATTAAAATTAAAATTGCAATCACCTACCAACTCCGTCTACGACCTTTCCAGACTAGGACTACTGGGGCACAGACCCGTATCTCGTCATAAATTGTAATACCTCCCTTCTCTTCACTGTTGCTACACACTCGGCGCCCTGAAACAAAACAGAATTTGTGATATTATGCCTCGAAGTAGGTCTGCCAGGCTGAAAGGATAACCGGTTGATGCTCCACAGTTGTGCTACTATTTCAAAAAGGGTCGTAATTACTCCATGGAAAAATCTAACCTTTGTAATATTTATCAAATCTCATGTTGCACAGGCATCTCTAGTCCATGACAAATAGCACATATATCAACTATTTTCTCCATGACAGCAGCATAACCTCTTGGCAGAATAAACGCGGAAAACCCTTTTATATATCCTATGGCTAGTCTTGTGATGCATTCACGAGACAAAGAAAGAAAACCATACGTGTAATGTATGGTACTAGTATTGCTTTGTAAATCAATTTACTTGTACTCTTCAATACAAAAAACGTGACGTTTAACTCACATGATATACAGGTTTATTACAAACGTATCGCAAGGGACTTAAAATGCAAGCCATTTTCATGATACAAATAAAGCTCGGAATGCTATTTGTTAAAACCGTGTTTCTCTGAATGCAGCTCAGCCCAGTTCCGGAAAATGTCATAGCGAGAAGGTGTGTTTCCGGAAGACGTGGCTGTTGCTGCAGTGGCAGCTGTCATCCAAATTCTTGTTAGTGTAGCAGCTGTGTAGCTACCACCATTTCTTTTTAATTTCTCCTGTTATTTTCACTTTTCGGTCAACGCAAAGATGATTTCTCTAACAGATTCCCAAAGTAAGATTCATTTGTTTTAGCTTCATTAGTGTTTTCTATACTACCGGCATCAGCTGTACAGAGAAGCTAACTAGCCGTTAGCATACAGAGCTAATAAAGTTAGCTTTGACTTTTTGTCATGAATCACCATAAACGGCGATTCCAACAGCTAACAACAATGTCTAACTTGTCCCCATGTAGAGGCTTACATTACTCAGTGTTAAGGTGATTTTATTTTCCCTATCGTTCGTTTCCAAAGTGTTTTGATGGACTGTAAGAGCCTGGGTCATTCCTGTTCAGCTCAAGTGAAAGTCTAGGCTTCAGTCGTTGATTTCGTCTTTAATGACGTCGTGATTTCCTTGTGAATTTATGTTTACTTGGCTTCATTTTGTAGCAACTAACATACACTTTCGTCGCGTTTAAACATAGTGTTGGAATACTTCAATCTCCAACTGTAAATGTGCATTTTAACACCGTCTAACCTTCTTATGTCAAGTATTCAGTCACCTGTCTTTAAAAACAATCATGGTGTATAACTGTCAAAATAACTAAATTATATTTTCAGATTGATGTTAAAATCTCCTGTAATAATGTATATTGTATGTTTGGCAGAAATTGGAATGGGGTTGACAGGCTTCGGCGTGTTCTTCTTGTTCTTTGGGATGATCCTGTTTTTTGATAAAGCACTCCTGGCCATTGGAAATGTGAGTAATTCTCCCTTTTCATGCTAATTGAACCTTCAATGCTTTTAGATATGCAGATGTACTAGTCTTTCCGCAGCTCTATGCCTTTCTGGGGCTGTAATCTTAAATGCAGCACTTGTACCGTTTTAATTGAATAAGTCAAACATGGAAGCGGAATCTTTTAAACATATTGTGTAGATGTAGATTAATATAAATGACAGACTAATTCAGTATTTCTTTACAATTCCCACCTTTTTACTCCATTTAATTACCTGGTACCATTGGGTTTAAAGTAGTTGGAGTGGGTACATTAATATAATTTGTTCCAAAATATATTGAGTTGAAACTAGTCTGGCCTCCTAATTGCATTTATATTAAAGCTTAATCTATATAATAATAATATGTAAATGCTTAAAAATAATAATGATGAGAATGGATTTGGTTGCACTGGACTGGAGGCAAGGAGGGTAAAGTGTCTTGCCCAAGGACACAACAGACTGACTAGGACAGAGGATTTGAACCACCAATCCTTCAGTTACTGGAAGACCCGCTCTACCAACTGAGCCATGGCTACCCCAAAAAAGTATCGTAAATAACTATTGTAAACAAATGATACAGAAGTCAACACACACATATATTTTAAGATTTAAAAAAAATATATATGTATTTAGTGCAGTAGTTGATTAAGTAATGTGTGTTTTATGTTTTATTTCTAATTTCCAAATGATTGTCATTGCAGCATAAATTGTCCACGAAAAATGTAACAAGACAAAAAAACATATCTCTGATTTTGACATTGACCACTTATTTTGTTTCTTTTCATTTAGTATTTTGAAAGTTACTTAGTAACCCAAACACGTGTTTGATCTGTTAAACAGTTTTTTGCAATTTACAAGGCTGGTTTAAAACCACAGATATTGAACCAAGGCACTAATATGGCTTAATTTTCACCACAGATTCTGTTTGTTGCCGGTCTAGCCTTTGTCATCGGGCTGGAGAGGACGTTTCGTTTTTTCTTCCAAAAGCACAAGTTGAAGGCGACCAGTTTCTTCCTGGGAGGGGTGTTTGTGGTTTTAATTGGCTGGCCCATCATCGGAGTTGTACTGGAAATCTATGGCTTCTTCCTCTTGTTCAGGTAAAAAAAAATCACACATAGGTGATATTGTACATGAATGTTGGGATTGTGGGATTGGGTGATATAACATAAAATGTTCTATCAATCATTCATGACTAGGGGTGCAATAGTACACATACTGAACAGTATGCCTGTCACGATTAAGTATGACCATATATCATAGCCATGGCACATTTGTTATTTTCAAATGACATTTCTGGATAACTCGTGTTCATATTATAGCTTTGCAAGACCACTGACTGAATTCTACTGTCATTGGCTGGGGCTGGATACAGAGCCCATCTAAAGCATTACACATGGTGCCGCCCAGCTCAGGCTGGATGTGGAGCACAGGCATTCTGCTTCCATTTCAGTATTATCATTGGTATCCACATGAGTAAAAACCTCCTGTTATCAACTTTCTTCTAAAAAAACTAGCTCTTCTTTATGATATTTAACTAGTGTGATAATTAAGAGAGGCACCCTCTGGTGGATTTTTTTTTATTTCAATGTACATGACACATGACATTCGAAAGAGATGAACCTATTTACATCCCATATTTTTTTTCCCCACTAGACTCAACTCCGCTTTTGTGCATTTCTATTAGAAGAAAGGACCCGGAACCTCAATTCATAGGGTTTGGGGTAGGGCTAAGGGGTGAAATGGGATTCAGCCTTAGTCCCACCCACCCCATCTAACATCTCATTGTTGATTCAGTGACGCTAAGCTCAGGTGCAGCAGCCATTATTGATCATTAGCGTGTGAAAATATGAGCCTGCCAGTATTTAAGATGCAGGTTCACAGCATCAGAAAAAAGGTTAAGCCAACATAAATGAGCCTTTAGGCTCTTCATCAGGTCCCAGTTCTTATTAGTTTCCCTGCATTGAATAATGTGATAAGTAGGATACATAGAGATGTTAAACACGACAATCCTCCAGGGCCTGCTTTGCCTGTTAAAAAGTATTTCCTCACCACTGTCACCAGTCACACGTGTTTACTCCTGGAGGATTCTGTGGGATTTCTGTAAATTAGAGTCTGGTTTTGACCAGCACTATATCTAAAGGGTCATGACTCATAAGATAACTTCTATGATGATTTTGTACTACATAATAATATTTGACTTTTTTTTTTTACTTTAATACACACATATGTGATGCACATGTAACTTAATCAAAGTCCTATTCCTGCTACAGTTTTTTATACTTCAGATTTGTGTCACATCTCAGATCCAAGTGTTGAAAGTACCATTACCATTGGCTCACGATCCCAAAGACAACATGATGCTCTCAATGTTTGACAGACCAGAAGAAACTTGAAAAGCACTCAGAGTGCAGACTCCGCCAAGGCAGATTAGCCACTACCTCCTCTCTTGAAAGACACGCGTGTGCTCCCCAATCACCACCAAACTTTTAACACTAGTTCCTCATGCCAGTATCAACATTTTCTTAAAATTTCAGCCAAATCCATTGATAACTTTTTAAATTATCTTGCTAACTAACAAATAGACAAATGCCAGTTAAAACATAACTCTGCCATTCCTTGCTGGAGTAATAAGGAGGCACAATGTACTGGTTTCTTCTTTGTAGGTTGAGTTAAATAGAAGTGTGTAATGCTGCCCTCTACTGGCCGCTTTGTATCAGACTTCCAGGTTTTACTCACTGAAATATTGAATACAGAAATTAGTATGTAAAGACAGTTGTCATTATTACTCCAGCAAGGAATGGCAGAGTTATGTTTTTTCCTGTGTTTATCTGTCTGTTAGAAAGAGAACTGAAAATGTTATGGACAGATTTGGGAGGACGTGTGTTTCATTCAGTTGGTCAGGACAGACTGCTGCTCACAGAAGTGACAGTGAAACCTCTCTCTTACTTATCTCTCTGTTTCTTCACTCTTCAACACATCCAGGGGTTTCTTCCCCGTCGTGGTTGGCTTCATCAGGCGAATACCCGTCCTGGGTTCCATCCTAAACCTGCCTTTCATCAGTGCTGTGAGTATCCGCCTGCTCAGCGTCCACCCTGCAGCTCTGCTAACGTTACCTGCAGCATGGCTGTTCTTCCTGTTCATTGATCCAACACCTCAGAGAAATAATGTCAAATCACAACCAATAACATCCCTAATAGCTGGGGTTAGTTTGAAGGACAGTGAAGGGGGGTGGAGGGTAGGAAGTGTATGAAATGGATATAACACCAATGAGACTGTAGCTGTTTAGTGACAAATGTAAGATTGGCTTTAACCTCAGCTCTAAAACACACATTAGACTGAATACACCACAGTTAGTTTGAATGAACATGTTCCTACCATGCTGTTGTGTGTGTGTGTGTGTGTGAAACTTGGTTTTGAGGTGAATGTCTCTCTGTCTTGGTTTTTTTAATACATACAGCCTTCGTAAGGCTCTGAGGACAATCAGCAGTCGTGGTCAGTCACTGCCGATTTTCCCTTGCATGCTAACATGTGGAACACGCTCAACGATACTAAGATGATAATCATCTTACCATAGAATTAACATTTACCTATGTGAAAGTTCAGTCTAATAAAATTGTATGTGTTTTGTTTAAAGGGAGACACCACAGGAAGTCAAATCATAAAATGACCATATTGGGATATGACATGTACATTTATTGTTTTCTGTATTCTATAGTGGACAGTTTTGAATGTCGTCATTTTTATATTGTACAACATTAACAATGAAAGCTGTTGATTTCATCTTGAACTGAGCTTTATTTTGACCAACAGAGCATCATGTCACTCACTTGCTCTTTCCGTCCAGTAACTGTTTTCCTCCTGTACGTATTGGAATATTACTCTTTAACTTTTTTAAACATCAGACTCTATTAGGAACCCTGAGCTGCTAATTCCTGTAATTTAGTCCTAAATAAATAAAACTGAATTTACATCAAATGAAAGTTAAGATTTACCATTTGACTGTTCATCAAGGTAGTTCCATTAGAAAATGAGTAATTAATTAACTTCAATATATAAAGTGTTCCTGCCTTTAAAGTAGATTAATCTTCATCATAAGAGTAAATAGTTGAACACTTTTGTTACTTTTACTTGTTTGATAAATTACTGTTTTTTTTCCTCTGTGTGCAAAGGATCAGTCATTGATTCACTCATAGAAGTTTAATATTAATAACATTTATAAAACCGTCTTTCTACCTCTGTTCATACCTCTGGTATCTGGACCATGGAAGTCCCTCTGAACCACCTAAAGTGCCTAATCTGTGGAGTGCTGTGGTACTGTCAAAATGTTTCCCATACAGTATATTTTGTAACTTTTTTTCCCTGTATTTCATTAAGTTCAGCCATAACCAAAAATACCAAACATTCATTAACTGTCATATTTTTTAGTCTTTGGAATGCCTTGTTTGTAATCAAAATGAACTTATTGATGCAAAAAAACAATATACTACATACAATTTGGATTGATTATTTTTGCAACCTTGCATATATATATATATATATATATATATATATATATATATATATATATATATATATATATTATGTCAGTAATTAATAGTAACATTGGTTAATATGCATTACAATTTTTTATGCTATGTCAAATATTAAATGCTGAAATGTGTCAATACATTTGTTTTTTTACTCATTTCAGAGAAGGATGTTAGTGTAATAATTTTCCATTGTTTACAGTGTGCTGATGTTAGTAGCAGTCAGATGTTTTAAAATTTATATGATATGACATTTCTTAACATGAAGTGTATAATATGCTTACCTGGATACTGGAGGGTTAATCAGCCCAACCCCAGATGGAGCAAAGCAGTTAGATTAAATTTACCTAAAAAGACACAAATCAATTTTGGAGGAAACAGATTATTGAGTGTGAAGATTTAAACATTTTAGGAGTACATTGTATTAACCAGCAGGTTTGGTTTATGACTCCTCCATCTACTTCAGGTTAAATACTGACCAGTCTGAGTTATAAACAACAGTAGATATTGACTTCACAGGAGTAAACTAAAACTAAGCTACAATTAGCAGTTCCATGAGCTCTGACATTCATACTTCTAATAGATGTTTTAGTTATTTATTATAAATACATTAAATGTGTTTGTTTCTATAGCATCAGTTTCAAATGCAGAAATAAGTTGAATGGTCAATCAACGTTTGGATTGTATTGGCCCTTTACTTTATGTTGGTTGTGTCCTGTTGTGTCTCCCTTTGACTGCATGCACATCCTCCTGGATGCTTCAGTTTAGTGCTTGTACAGTGCATCGCTTTCATTCTCGTTGTGTATTATGAGTCTCACAGTTTTGACACTGAACCCGTTTTTTTTTTTTTGTCTTTTCTTTTCAGTACGTGGACAAAGTGGGTGAGAACAACACCATGGTATAACACAGACTTTCATGCCCAGACAAAACTGTTGGAGATTTTATGTCCAACAGCAGGTTTCATGTCCCACTAGCCTGCTTATGGTTATCCATTTAACCCCCCCCACCCACCCCCATTGGCAGCCAGGGACTGCTTTCTGCCTTTCTGTAGTTTCACTGGTCAGTGCGACCACTGGGTCATCAGAGTCCAAACACCGGTCTGTTACTAAAGGATGGACTTCCAAAGGTTACTACAATAAATATTTCCAATACTATTGATGCGTCAGCGTTAAGTGCATGTGTCGTGGACTTGGAGGAGGGAAGACCCCCTGAAAGGATCATAAAGTCTGTCTTACATGGCAGACAGAACTGCTCGTCATCCACGTGGACAGCAGGTGGATGGAGCGCTGTCTCTTTGCCTGTGCTTTAACTGTATTTGGACTAAAGTTTTTAAAGCTCTTTGCACCTGTTGTGTCTTTGTTTTTGTTTGTCTTGTTATAATGTTTTGTATAAAAGCCCTTTGTTACATGTCACTTCTGCTCCAGATGCCTGAGAACTTAATATAAATGTGTTTTTTAAATGGTCTCCTTAGTTTGTAATATGTTACAGGATCTGAAAAAGAATTCAGTCTGTTTAACTATATTGACTGATAAACATGTTTTACTAAGGCTTCGTGTTGCCATCAAAGGTGAAAGAAAATACTGAGCATGAACTGGATTCTTCTCCAGGACTGTGTCAAATATTTACAATTGATTGGGGGTAAAAAAAAAAAAAAATTCCTTTCAATTTAAAATTAATTACTTTTTACATTGTTTTTTTTTTCTTTTTATAGTTTGGATTTCTTCAAAGCCATGGTCCAGTTCTGCTGAACACTAAAACAGCCTTCACTTTTTCTGGAGCCTTGTTTCCTTTCATTATTTAGATGCCTTATTCATTCATTAGAGTGTAGAAGTATAGAACACTCATTTTGTTGGATATTTGAAACTTGCTTTTTTTGTTTCAAAAGTTTCAAGTTTTGGTTAAATATGACCTTGTTACTCAGTCACTGGTTTAATTCAGTTGTATTTGATAAATGTATCTTTTCAGTCTTCTGGTTAACTGGTCCAGTGCAAAGATGTGGCTCAGGTTAGTACTGATGAAGCAGTCTGTGTAAGTTGTCATTTGCCCAGATCATTGTTCTTCTTGGTGGTTCTTCTAGGTTCAACTTGTTTAGCTCAAAAGAACCAGTTCCAAGAGGTACTGATGCAGCTGTTTTATTGTTGTGTAATAGGTGGATGGTGAACTCTACTAGTATGCGGATGAGAACTAGCTTTCACACTGGTTATGGTTCCCAATAGTTTGATCATACAAATCCTGATTTAAATGAGATTTTCCTTTTTTACGTGGTTTTTATTTGGATTTCTTCATATTTCAAAGTATTTAAGTTAAATGTGAAATCATGGAACAAATGGTGAAAGGTTTAAAAACACTCTTTATTTCTGCAATTAAAACAAAAGACTAAATATAAAGTCAGATGAATTGCTGTGGTTTTATTCTGCCTTGGATGGAGTCGCCTATCACATACTTAACCTCTACTCATCTGCAGAGACCCCAACACTGACCATAGTCAGTGGTTGATTTTCTACAGCCTGAGTCCAGATAGCAGACACTTCCTGTTTGGTGTTACATCACTTGGATTACAGGACATTTGAACAGTTATGGTTTGTCCAGTGATGGCAACACTATGAAGCTCTGCAGCATAAATAAAATGAGTTTATTACAGGCTTTTTCTTTTTATATTATTATTATATTATACTTGAAGGAACAGGAACCACTGAAGGTGTGAATCTAATTAGATTATTTCTCACATGCTTTGAAATACAGGGTATCCCAAAAACATTGACATCATTTGAAATATCCATATCAGAGTAACTGTAGGGTCAGGAGAAATTACATTTAATATGGTTTATTTTGGACATAAAATGTTTTATTCAACACATTTCAAATACATTCTATCAGATGGTAACTTTATGACACAAACATCCCTCCTCTTAAAACTTCTTATTTTTCCTCCAAATCTGCTTTTCTGTTGGTGCTCATTTATGAAATGTTCCAACAAATTCATGTTGCACATTCACATTTGACTGAGTTCGGGTCGATTTCAGTACACAGAGTGCCTTTTCTGTCGCAGTAAACAACATGTCGATTCCTGAAAGCACAACAATAAAACATTACACTTTTTTTTTTTTTTTGCAAAAAGAGCAAACACATTTTAAATGATTAAGTGATGAATTGATGTAACAACAATTTTGGGACATCCTGTATTTCACAACAATCCAAGGTTGGCTTGATCTTTGGAGTTTTTCCATTTGAACATGTCCATAGAAATAATACTAGAATTATTATTTAGTGGTAAAGTATGTAAAAGTCAGTATGGACCATCATTTGTTTTGCTTTAACCTGTCTTTACAAACCAGAGGCCATGATTTGAACATTGGTCCTGTATGTAAGATTTTGGCCACAACTGGTCCTGTAATCACAACCATAAGAGCATGGTACCACCCCCCCCCCCTCTCTCTCTCTCTCTCTGTAGGAAACGGGTTGCCAGATCCATCAGGAGAGTCCACTACTAGGAGCCTACACTGTAAATTTGTTTGCTAATAATGTTTATTCGTCACGTGTGATGGTTTGCAAAAATAATTATGTGAAGGAAAAATTGAGTAATGGTGATATTTGTAAAGTATTGGAATAGCCCACTCCTGTCAAAACATGAACTGTTTCATTACTGTGATAAAATGTCTATTGTACTAATGGTGTATATATAAAGCTTTTCAAAAATGCATTCATCATGAATGCACAGACTAGCATAGAAAGTTACTTTTAGCCTGCATTAACTACCACTATGGTAGAATAGCATCCAAAAGGTGAGTGGCCATTCTGCTTAAAATAAAATGTTCTCTCATGTCTATAACAGCAAAATGCCAGAGTAATCTGTGTGCACACACCACCACCACCAGCACTTTGCTGGTACCAGTGATGAGCGGGCACCTGTGGTCACCCACGGTCACCTGCAGTTGCGAGATATTGAAAAATACTTTTAATGATATTCGGGTTTGGGTCGGTCAGTCATTTGTCATTTGACATGAAGATTAAAATGACCTGGTAAATCATTGTAATTTAAACATTAAGTACAATTTTCTATTATTAATACATGTGCTTTATTGACTGAATTTCCTTGAAATTGACTGACGTACAAAATCGGGAGTATCCTACAGTGTGAAGGGGTCAAGAGAGAAAGTCAAGTTGGGAGAGTGGAAGCTCCGGAAACATACAAACAAAAAAGTAAGTTTTGAGACAAGGTTTGCGTGGAAACCGGGTTCAAATGGGTCTTTGGGTGTTACAGGTTGTCGACCCCTGGTTTAGAGGCTGCTTAACTTTTGATGAAGCAGAACAAACATATTTTCTCAACATATTAACTTACAAGCAGTGGAATTTTAACACAGATATTAATAATGGAACATTTTACATAATATTTAAATCGCATATGATTTACCAGGTTATTTTAATGTTTATCTCAAACGACCCGACTGACCGCAACTCAAATATCATTAAAAATATTTGACCGCCCGTGCATCACTGACACCAGTGATTCTACAATAAGTAGAATGGACTTAGCTGACTCTTACCAGGAGTCCATGAGAAAATTAACAACTTCAGCGTCAGTCTTCAACTTTTTTTCCACTTTCAGATGCCTCCATCTTTCAAAAGCATCTATCATATATCAGTCCTAGTTTTGTTTCTCACCTTATTTGGGAATCACGGGAGGCCTTTTAGACTTAGTAATGTCAGACATATTTGATCCGAGCTGTAGTTCACTAGTAGTTTTATTATTACTGGGAACAAAAATCTTACATAAAGCACTTTTAATAGAAATGAAGTGAAACTGTGACAATCCCATGCTGCGTTTGTCGGGCTCTCACGTGCGTCTGTACGCATGGCTTGGAACGCCCACTCCTGTGATACGCCAATGCGGATTGGCTGCTAAAGATACCAGCTGCTGTACGTGCCCTGTGATTGGCTGCGGCTGTTTGGGCCATTACGTTATGCTTGTCCACTCACAGACAGCTGGAGAGAGGGAAGACGTCATGGTTTGATTCCCTGTGCGCTGGAAATGGTCGTCGATCTGACATTACTCTGCAGATTCCTCAGACGGGAGGTACAATGAAGGTAAGGACTTTATCTATTCGAACATCGTCGGTTACCTTCGACTACCGGAGAGATTTGGTGGAATTAACGCACAACGCGGTATCGAGAAAACGGGAAATCCCCGAAGCTTAAGGTTAATTATATGTTTGGATTTTATGTATGCATTTACATAAATGGGTTTTAATGCAACTCGTATACTGATTATTTCAACTCGGTGCTTAGTATTCTCCAGGTTGGCCTTCCAGCTCCTTCAGTTAAATTTGGATTTTCTTTTTCGATGCTTCCAAATCCTCTTGCCCATCGTCAGTCTCCCAGAACAACAGTACATACAGTTTGTAGCTTTATAATGAGCCTGCTTTGACCCGACTGTTAGAGTTCAGTGGACTAAAGCCGTTGGAACCACGTCCGTCACCCTCAGGCTTTAATCCGCTCTAATCACAGACTCACTGCAGCCACTGACTGACAGGACACACACACACAGATATCCTCAGTCCGTGGACATGGTCGTCCACCAGTGGGTCCTCAGAGAGTGGTGTGACACACTCTAGTTCAACTGATGAAGGTGATGGTGATGATATGTGGTGGTGATATTGAAGTTGATGAAGGTAATGTTGGTGATGAAGATGATGAAGTTGATGGTGGTGTTAAAGATGATAGTGATGAAGAAGATGGTGGTGTTAAAGGTGATGATGATGAAGATGATGGCGGTGATGATGAAGTTGGTGTTGTTGACGATGGTAATGTAGGTGATGATAGTCATTAAGGTAATGCTGGTGATGAAGATGATGGTAATCGTCGTGATAAAGGTGATGGTGAAGATGATGGTGGTGATATTGAAGCTGATGTTGAGAAGGTAATGATAGCGATGAAGATAATGTTGGTGATGAAGTTGATATTGGTGATGGTGATAGTGATAGTGATGAAGATGATGTTGGTGAAGCCAGTGGCTTTGGTTGTGGTGACCCTGTTCTTCGTCCATAATCAGTCAGTTTGTCTTTACTACTCTCTAGTGTTTATTGTCACTGACTACATCTAGTGAAGGTGACGTAACCTGAAGGAGATCAGTGGTTGCAAAGTTGTGGCAGGTGAGCGTGTAGCCTGAAAGCACAGGATGGTGGTGTGTAGGATGGCTGATGGTAAGGAACCTATTTGATGCTTAATATTTGAGCTGACGGTAAAAATTAAGCACAGCCAAGTGAAAATAATTTGACCATCTGTAGCTCAGTTTATTTTCTGATAACTGTATATCACTCCATGTGACCGAAAACTACTGATATTTACAGGACACATAGATGCAGGTGGAACCAAACTCCCCCAGTCATTAAGTGATAAAACTATGGAGACAAACAATCATTTTTCATGAACTATGAATTAAAAGTAAATATATTATATAAAAGATCATTAATCTATAAGACTACAATTGGTTTAGATGTGTGTACACTACTATGTGAAGGTTTTAGGCCATATAAGTAGGTTTGTTTTAGCAAAAGTATCATGGCATGTAATGATGTACAAACACACAATCATCCAATCTCTGTAATAAGATACAGCTGAAATCCAGAACAGACATGTGTATCCAGTATTTAATGTGACCTTCTTTTGTATTTAACATGTGTTGAACTCTTGCACAGACATTGACTGAACTAACCTGCTACTGTTTTACATCAGGTATCATTTAACACATGCCTAATGTTTCTTATTATTTTGAAACAGAGATCACATTAAATATTATTAATTGTAGAAACGCTCTTTGTTTTTATATTTGTGACTTTTTCATGCTTTTTCATGCATAATATTTCAGTCTTGTATTTTATCAAAGAAGCTGATGAATAGATATTCTCTTCATAACCATGTGAAAACAACATAGTTAAGATTGGTTTAAGACATGTGCACAGTACTGTGCATGTGACACCATCTACTATAGAAGATCCACAACATTACTGTACAAATACTGTGCATTCACAGCTCTGTGGTGATATATGATATATATATGTGATATATATATACAAATTAAAAAACAATCAGGTTTTGAAATGCACATTTTACATTTATATTCTATTAGTTTATGTTATGCTATGTTGCCTGTAACAGGATTTTATTGTTAATGAGGTTTTAATTTATGTTACAGCTACTACAACACCTATTTTTATTACACAATATGATTTTAGCTGTAACAGACAGCACATGTACAGTACATGTCGATTTAACACATTTTGTCTCTAAAACATATTCAAATTAAATCCCTTAGACATGCTCTCCTCTCAATGGGCATTAGAGTTAATTTTCCATTATCCTCATTATAACTAGGGATGTATCTTGACAAAAATCTGGGGATACAATACAAATCATGATACTAGGGTCACGATATGATACATCATGATATAATGTGATACTGTGAACAAGGCAATATTTTTTTCTTTCTATCTTTTTCTTAAGATTATTTACTGAAAAAACTGAATTGCACCACAAATATGCACAAATACGAAACACATTTAGGGCGGCACAGTGGTGCAGTGGTTAGCACTCGTATCTCACAGTAAGAAGGACCCTGGTTCGATTCCCACACCAGACCTTTCTGTGTGGAGTTTGCATGTTCTCCCCGTGTCTACGTGGGTTTTCTCCAGGTACTCCAGTTTCCTCCCACCATCCAAACACATGCACTGATAGGTTAATTGGTTAATCTAAATTGACCATAGGTGTGAATGTGAGAGTGATTGTTTGTCTATATGTGTTCTTCCCTGAGATGCACCTGCGTCTCATAGAGAGTGTACCCCACCTTCACCCATTGTAGCTAAATTAGACCCCCCCAGACCCTAGTGAGGATAAAGTGGGTTCAGATGATGAGACGAGACTAAAGACATTTGATCAGAATAGGATGTAATGCAGTATCACAAAATGTTCATCTGTAAAAACTTAAAGTGAAAGATTTAAATTAATAAAGTTTTAACATCCGGCTTTAAAGTGACAAAAAAAAACAAATACATAAAATTATGTCTTACAGTCTTACACCTAACTGTCGAAGGTATAAATGAAAACCAGAAAAAGAACTGCTAAAACTGGCACATATACATTTGAATAAATGTGTAAAAATATCAATGCAATACTTTCTTAAAATGGGTACAAAAGTGTTAACTGTTTGATGCATGAATTATGAGAACCCAAGTAAAGATTTTTTTTCCCAAGTGTTTTAATTCTTCTTTAGGCCTGACAAAAGCAGTGTGATTGAAATCTTTTTAATGAACCCATTTTTTTTATGGAATCACAAAAATGTCCACTCAGCTGGACGACATGTGTTGAAGCTTTGAACCAAAGAAACATGTATTTAAAATGCAATATCAGAACACTATGAAATAAAACCTTTTTTATGCAGTTTTTGTTGAAGAAGACTGTTAATTACAGTCTAATAACAACAAACAATTGATTTATATGTACATATGTTAGTGCAGATCAGGTATTAAGAAAAGCCAAGTTACAGTAATGGTATGAACTGACTGATATGGAACTAAAACAACTAAACCTATGAATATACAAGAGAACAGCTGTAGAATAACTGTCCACTGTAGTGACCAGTATGCATTAAAAGGGTTAAATGAAATATAATATATTGCAAAAATGATATTTTCTTACATCCCTAATTATAACGGTGTCCCAGCAAAACTAAAGTGGATGGGATATTGTGCCCCCCCCACCCATAGAACAAAGAGCATTGTGTATGAGTCATAAAGAGCACAGTCTAGCACAATCTATTGTGTGTTATATTTTTTTACACTAGAATACACAAAATGTTTGAGAGTATTGTGTTGGGTTTCTGTAAATTGGCTTAAAGATATATTTAACTTTTTAGTTAATGGGATTATGCAATGTAAAATATTTCCTTGTGGTTTACATTATCTGTAAATCCTCTGCTTGTGTCTGAATTCTTCATTAATTCAGCTCCACGGATCCATTTTCAACCATATTTCTGAGTATTGACACGAGAAAGATGGTTTTGAGTGCTAGCCCTTTAAATCCAAATGTGTCACTTTAGGCCCCGCCCCCTCCAGGTTGTTGACTATGCTTTCTGTCCCATTCAGCCACTTGTGTTTGATAATACAAACAAGAACTGAACATTTTAGGTAATTGGTTACAATTTTTTGGCATATTTTAATTAAATTTAATTTTTTTTATTACAACTGCTGCTGCTGATAAACAATTAGGTTTTACCATTTACCATGTTCGATGAAAGTCTTGACCTTATTTGTGCAAATGTTGTGACATAACTAGTTATAAAATGTAACAAATTCAGCAGCAATCGCAAGAGGTTGGAGAAAGAAAGATAGCTTTGCAGCATCTGGAGGGTTCAAATTCAAACTGTCTGAACTATTAGGGTCCAAATACACAAGACTAATAAAAGTGGGTTTAAAAAAAATATGACCCCCTTAAGAGTCTGATTTAGAGCAGTTGTAAATGTAACTTTTCTCATGATGTGACATTATATAAATTTAATTTAATTAAAATATTTGGATTAAAATACATACTCTTATCTTTTCTGTGTGGTTGACGATCCTGTTTATATTCAGAGCCATCACAAATACTGTCTGGAAGCACCCTGAAACCTCTATGGATGCTAACATTTGTATAACACATCAGATTGTCGTATATTATAAACGAAACTAGATTCTCTTTGAACTGACTTCAAAGTAGATAAAGGGTCCACAGCAGATTTGTGGAACAAACCAGTCATGCTTTTATATTTCATAGCCATGTCTGCAGCAGTAAATAAAATTATTTTCTATTTTGACATCAGAAATATTCTCTAAGGGAAATTCTCCCTGATTCCTCCTCTGCCTTTGGAGCAAAGTGTGTAAATTGATTATTTTCCAGACATGTCTCTGAGTGCAGCAGCAGGAGTTTAAGGTGCATCTTTCTTCAGAAACTCACTGAATTTGACTTCAACAGGCTTTAATCCAATAGACACGTGTTCATTTAACTCTTATTTAAATTCAGTCATACATTTTTTCTCGGCAATTTTAAATAATTACATCGAATGACATTATTTTCATGACAGTTTTATCTTTCGCAGTTTAAAGATTCATATGTTCTTCGAATTTCAGATGATATCAGAGAAAGAACTGAATAAAAGTCAATGATGACCCTGTTGGACACAGGATGTGGTCTGCTTTGGGTCATGAGGGGATCCTGTTCTTCATACTTTTTTATTACTGTCATTCTGGTACAAATTAATGTTGGTTTCATGTGTCCAGAGAATAATTGTCCATACCAGTCAGGCTTCTGTTGATGTTTTGATGCCTCACTGTCAAATTTACTCTGGTGACGTGAAAAGGCAAAAATGTCTGTCTGTCTGTCTAATTTTGTAATTTTCTCTGCCTCTGCACTGGCTTATTGAATATTGCTTCTATTAACTGACGTTTCTCCATAGTGGCATTAATTTAATCTTATCTATGTCTTTGTGCAGGACTGAACAGTATTATGACATTTTTTTTCCCACCTTTGACAAATTGAGACAGTGACCCACATTAGATTGGCTCTAACTCTCTACAGTACAGGACTGTTGCTTTTCTCATAACAAGACGTTAAACGACAGAACAGAACAAATCGAAAATAGTGAAATAGTACATGTCCTTAGTCCTAGATATAAGTGGACATACTTATGATTTGTCGTCCTAGTTATCAGTTAATTAGCAGTTAGCCCCAGTGCTCTCTCCTTACCTTGATACTTATGGACAAATTCTTCATTTTTTTTTTTATTAGTAGCCTTTATCAATTTTCTTTTCTTTTTTTTTTTGTGACTGAGTTTTCCTCCACGATTCTTCCAATATCCATAAATGTAATAAGTGGCAAATCCCTTAAAGATGTCGAGAAGATTCTCTCAATCTTATTGACTTTCTACTGTGTTGACGTTTTACAGGAAGTTCAGATACACTACCATTACATATTTCCGATTATTTTGAGGAAGGTCTATTGTATAGGTCAATTGTAAAGTGATTTTTGCGCCTTAAAAAGCCCTATAGAAATGTAGTCCATTATTTTATATATATATATTTATATATATATATATATATATATATATATATATATATATATATATATATATATATATATATATATATATATATATATATATATATATATATATATATATATATATATATATATATATATAAAGTAGAGATAAAAATATATATGGCTTTTAAAATGGAAAGATAAAATAAGGATACAAATAGATAAATATGCATGTAGATATTGATCAACATTGTCCAGATTCCAATGTTAGACAGTGCCTCACAGCAATAAAGTACTGATAAGTCCTGAGTGGAGCAGACCTGTGTATGTATGTATGTATACATGTAGTGAGGAGGGAGGAATGTCATGTGGTGTTTAGCAATCTGATGGTGTATGGGAAGAAACTGTTGGTAAATGTAGCTGTTATGCTCCATTAGCTGCAGAACCTCCTTCCTGAGGCCAGCAGTGAGAACAGTCCATGGTGGGGATGGGAGGGGTCTGTGGAGGTGGTTTTGGCCCCTGGTTAGACAGTGTGAATTTGCAGTGTCCTGGATGGGAGGAAGTGAAGTCCTGATGATGTTCTCTGCTATCCTCACCACCGTCTGTAGGGACTTCCAGTCTGAAGTGCTATAGGCCCCTGATGAGACAGAGATGCAACTGGGCAGTAAGCGTTCTACAGTTCCCCTATAGAAGGTGGTGAGGATGGCAGTGGGAAGATGTGCCCTCCTTAATCATCGCAGGAAGTACATACACTGCTGGGCCCTCTTAGCAAGTGTTTCACTGTGTTTGGACCAGCTCAAAGAGTCTGTTATCTGCACCCCCAGGAACTTGGTGTTGCTGACGACCTCCACTGCTGTGTGGGTGATGATGAGAGGACTTTGGTGAAGCTGGTTCCTCCTAAAGTCCACTATGACCCCCCCCCCCCCCCCGATCCCCACATTTAGGATCAGGTTGTTGGATTCACACCAGTCCACTAGATGTTTCACCTCCTCTCTGTGTGCCTGGTTATTGTTGTTTTTGATGAGGCCCAATACTGTTGTGTCATCAGCAAATTGCACAATGTGGTTAGTCGTGAACCTGGCGCTGCAGTCATGTGTCATCAACGTACACAGCAGTGGACTGAGGATGCAGCCCTTGGGGGAGATGGTCCTCAACAAGATCACACTAGAGACACCTTTTCCCACCTTCATTCTCTGAGGTCTGTCAGTGAATATAGGTCAAGGGTCAACCAAAAGTGGCTATATATGAAAAATGAGTGGCGATGGTTGGTTACTCTTATTGACAGATAAGAAACATAGCATTGACTTCAAAACTGAATCATGACTTTTGACCTTGAGTGACCTTGAAAGGTCAAAATAAACTCCAAAAAGAGTGGTGATAAGTACTCAATCGCTATTGTTGACAAATGGGGAAACTATATGTAGGCTTCAAAATATCATTATGACCTTTGACCTTGAGGGACTTTGAAAGGTTAAACTCAGAATATTAAGTTTTGAGAGGAAGCGAGGGGTGGGGTTTGTTGTGCCTGGCACCACCACAAGCAAAAGAATACTGCAATAATATGCATACTGTGTGTCATCAAATCAATTTTTTTTTTTTTGGGGGGGGGTCTACCTTTGGCGGAGGTCTGCACTGTCAAGAGTATTTTTCTAGTTTCAAGCTGTTTTTGGAGGGTAGAAAAATGACTTGATGTCGAACACCAGAGTTTACCGGTACTTCTGCATACATGTCCATGACGTGATAATGAGTCGTCTCTGATTGTCTCAGAATGCGTGAAGAAACCATTTACCATTTACCATCTGAGAGTAGCATCCAGCTAGGTTTCTTGCTGTCACTTGTTTTGAAAACATTCAGGGGAAAAAAACGTGCTTTATTTCCACAGACAGCAAATGAACAAGTTTGCTCCACCATTTTTTTTCAAGTTTGTGCAGCAGCAACCGTGGCACTGTCTTCTCTTGTAGATGCTAATGCTACTTCACATTTGCTGCAATGGGGGACGAGCTTAACCCCACATGGGTGACACATGACGTGTAGTGGACAGGCTTTTTCTGAGTCGCTCGTTTCTCTGTGTTGTTTTCTATGAATGGGAAATACAGCCAGTGGAGGGGACACACCACTTTCAAACGCAGCATGTGTTGGTAACTCGGGGTGACCCATGAAATTCAAAAAGAAGTGTGTAAAAATGGTTTTCAGCGGAATGACACCTTTAAGAAGCTGAAATGAGAAAATATGGATTTCTTTGTATGAGTCAATTATCTTTCAGCTGATTCATAGAAGTAAATAAATAACAGTTGGTGATGGTTGACATTTAAGTATAATCTAATCATAGTTTTATGTGGAAAATGTTCCATATCCATTTCCTTAATATCCTAAAAGCATAAGGATTTATTTGGTTTGATTGTTTTCATCAGTGTAATTCAAATGTAGAATGAGACATAAAATGGAGCAAAAAGTCCCCTTTGGTGATCAGAAAAACAGCACCGACAGACGTAAGTAAATATCTCCTGTGCAAAGGTGTACTCAAACATGTCCTCTCGGTGCAGACCTTTATCTCTGCGGTGGTAGTCTCGCATATAGTGCGTCGATCCTACATTACATAACAAATCCCTGAGCAGATGGATGAGGTCAGAGCACAGGCTGTCTGGCATAACAGTGGTTGGTTTAAGAATAGACGGCGCATCAGTCTGGGAATCCCATTGTGCTTTGGCTCCAGTCACGGACCAAAGACCACTGACATTATCCTCATGTCAGCTACCGATTCTGCAGCCCCCCCCTCAAAGGAGCATCAACATCAGACCAACTTCACTCTCTTGAATGCAGTTGGTCTTGTGGTGTGTGACACAAAAGACTGACTGTGTGTGTTGGGTGGGTTAGTTAGAACTTTACTATCTGAACAGACCTATATAGGCTTTATACAGAGGTATCATAACATGTTGTTTAAGGAAATGTTAAAATATATATATATATATATATATATATATATATATATATATATATATATATATATATAATATATATATATATATATATATATTTATTGAGGCAATGAATCTAGACCTTTTAGAGTGATACTCCAGACTTTTTGACATCAGACGTATTTTCCGAGTGAGCCAGAGTGTAGGAAATATGTAGAGATTTTTTTTAATTTTTATTTCATACAGTCTTTGTAAAATCTGAGGTGACTGTTGCTAGGCTAGCAAAAGTGAATGTCCTTTATGTTAGCTGGCCACTAAAACAGCTATATCCAATCCTCAAAGCACCCAAAGCAACATTTCCTACACTCTGGCTCATTCGGAAAATAGGTCTGTCAAAAATTCCAGAGTATCACTTTAAGAGCCAGTCCAGTCCATTTCTGTCTAATTATTTATAACATCTTTAACTGGATTCCTCACTCCTCTTCCTTCACTCTCCTGTGTTTTCCATTAATTTTCCGTCTTAACCTGTTAGAAATTTAAAGCAGTTATTTGTGCGTGTGTTTGTATTCCTATATTTATAGGGACATTGATATGTTTACTCACTTAAACCATGGAGACCAAAGTGAGGTCCCCACAAGAGTTAAATACAAATGTAGTTCCCTATTAGTAAAATCAAAACCTGTGTGAACTATGCAAATGTATGCAAACGATGCCCTCTATAAACACATTAACTTGTTTTTTTATTAGTCATCCGGACGAAGTCCAATGAGCTATTGCCATCAGGCGTCATCTGTCATCCGTCCGTCGTTGTTGTCTGTCGTCGACATTTCATTAAAATCGCTTCTGCTCCCTCATTTCTTAACTGATTTCAATTTTGATTGATTCATTAGATAGATTTAAGCACTGGGCACAAAACTTATCCCTTTGTCAAAATTTGCCTTTGCAAACAATTTGTTTACAACTTTGTTTATTTTTCCAGTTGCTCACTAAAATATCTACTCTTCCCTCAGTTCTCAACAGATTGCATTTCCGATTGATTCACGGAGTTCAATTTCAACCCAGATCAAAGAAAGTAATTTCCCCATTATTAGTTTTATTTTAGTGATTAGTTTAACCTCAAAAGAGACACCCAGGAGTGATCCCATGACCCCCCCCCCCCACACACACACAGTTTGAGAAGCACTGGTTACAACCCATGGTTTATGCATATTAAATATGTGTCCTTGGTTCCTTAGATGTTGTTATAACTCTGGTTTGTGAATGTGTGTTTGTGTCGGCAGGCGGGGGCGTCGTCTATGTGGGCATCCTGCTGTGGCCTGCTGAATGAGGTCATGGGTACGGGCACCGTGCGAACGCAGCAGCCGGGTTTCGGAGCAGGAGCAGGTCCATTCCGCTTTGCCCCCAGCGCCGGGTACTCCACCTACCCCCCCACCAGCTCAGGGAGCGCTGGACAGCTGTGTAAGGCCTGTGGACTGGCCTTCTCTGTCTTCAGACGAAAGGTAAACATGCAAGTGTGAGAAAGTGGATTTAGGTTTGGACACAAAGCAGTGACCTTGGTGTTAATGACAGAACAGACGTGTCCATGTCCATGGGTTTGTCCACTGACTCCATGCAGGCACTTTATAGACAAACGTTCAGTTCTTTATTAAAATGGCTGTGCAGATTGAAGCCTAGAGACGGTCAGCGTTTAGTTAGCCAAGTTGAAGTATTATGGGATGGTTGTGCGCAGTCACTTTTGAAACGGGGAGTTTTCAAAGTGTTAAATGTCAGAGTGTGTGTATGTGAGAGGCCGTAGACTGCAGTACTGAGGTCAATGAAAGTCTGGAGAGTTCCAGACTATCTCTCTCTCACACACACACACACACGTGATGTTTTAACAGTATAGAGAACACATGCCCTGGGGATGAACAATCAATGATTGGCGGGTGAAGTATTGCGATGGAAATGCACTCCTCATGGACCAGAGCACATTTGTAAATCGGTGATAAGAAAATGTTTACAGGCATAGCTAACGTCCTTTCCTCCCCATTTGAAGTGCCAATCTCTAAAATGTCAAACATTACCAACAGTTACAGTTTCCCACTTTACTTTATTCTTTCCTTGAAAGTGACTGAGCTCAAAGATAAAAGAACTTCAAAAGAAACAGTGCATTCATTTGACATTTTTGTATTGCTCACTCAACCTGATATATAATCCAAGAGACCCACAAGATTTTATTTTTAAATAGATTTATTAAGTTAAGAAAAAATATGAATTGTTACATTTGAGAATCTTTAACCAGTTAATGTTTGCCCTCTGTCTAAGAATTCACTTAGAATAACAAAAACAGATGGCGTCTACAGCATAGGATGATTCTGAATGTCTCTGGCAATGCATTTTGGGTAGTTTGTCCAAGTTGAGTTCCTGTCACACATGCGCAAAAGTGCAATTGATCCAGTAGGAACAGGCAGCAGAACCAGCCCATGAAGATGGAAGATGCCACCACTGCAACCAGTGTTCCATGTTGTAAAATTTTAAATTCAAGACTTTAATATAGTCAGATGTGTAGGCCTATTATGTCGACAGATAGGAAACATGGCATGGGCTTCAGTGACCCTGAAAGGTCAAAGTCAAGTCAGTATGATTTTAAATAGTTGTAACTCCAAAAGCAGTGGTGATAAGTACTCAGTTACTATTGCTGACAGATGGGAAACTACATTTAGGGTCCAAAATGGCATCATGACTTTTGACCTTGAGTGACCTTAAAAGGTCAAACCCATAGTCTCACATTTTGAGAAGATTCCATTAAGAGCTAAACATTTGCAAGGGTTGGGGTTTGTTTTTCCTAGCACAACTTGTTGATTTTTTTTTGGATGAAACATATGGTGTGTGTATTAACCAAACCACTGCTTAGGCTGAGTCGTGCATCTCTGTAGCGAGACAAGCTCACATGACGAATCCACTGTTGTTCTGTTCAAGATGGATTTGAGATGCATTCTGTGTTTGTGTGTAGACTAGTTCATTTCCCCCTAACCTGAAATCCCAGAATAAACAAAACAAATATGGCTCTAATGAGGGAGGGTGTTTGTTGGAAACCCTGTTGCTGTGGAGACCATGCCAGACAGTCTGTCTAGTCACTCACACTAGCGAATAAATGTATGTTCAGTGGTGGTGGGAGCAGCTATGCTTCTGTCAGTCTGCCCCATGGCAGCTGTGGCTACAGAGGTCATTTACCACCACCAGAGGTAGAATATGAGAGCGAATGAATAATGGATCAATAATGTAAAGCACTTTGGGTGCCTTTAAAAGCCCTGTAGAAATCCATTCTTCTTCTTGTTATTATGATTATTATTATTACCCCCCCGCCACCACCACCACCAAAAGGCGAGAGGGGTATTGTTTTTGAGTCTTTTTTTTTGTCTGCCTGTTTGTTTCTGTTTGTCAGCAACTTCATGTAAAACCTACTGAAATAATTTCCATGAAACTCTTAGGAAAGGAGTGAGGTGGTCCAGAATAGATCCCGTTATATTTTGATGAATATAGATCAAAGGTGTCATGGTCACAGTCACCAAAAAGGTGTTTTCACAATGATAAGAGATGGGGAAATTCAGGTAAAACACTTGCAGGGAGCAGGGTTTATTGTGCCTGGCACCACTTGTTGTTGTTTTTATTACTATTATTATTATTATTATTATTATTAGTTGTGGAAATAAAGGCCATAAAAATTGGTTTCTGGAACAAAGGAAAAAGGTTGGTCAGTCCAAATGTGTTTAGTTTGCGAGTCATGGGCCCACCAGGGTGAAAAGTGGATGAAGTGATTCCCCTTCATTACAATTGTCTGTGGGGAAAACAATGAGTTCTAGGGTTCAGTCCAGGTTCAGTGACAGTTTGTGCCTAAAAGGCTGAAAACCTGCAAATACTAATTGACATTGGATGTTTCTGTAATGGAATATAAGAAGTTCAGGGAGCATGGAGACAAATGAGTTTCACCTTTGGATTGACCACTGAGTCCAGACCTGATCCCATTGAGAATTTTGGGTTGTGCTGGAAAAGACTTATCACAGTGCTCTGATGTTTTCATCATCAATACAGGACGTTGGTGAAAAATCAGTGCAACTCCAGACAAAAATACATTCTTTAAGCTCGTTGTAACACATGTGATGCGATGGTCAAAAGTAAAGGCTGTCCCATCCAGCGCAGTCCAGTGTGTATGTTCTTTTTCACTGGGAAGATTTAAAATATATAAAATATGTAAATAAATTCCAACCAAAGCTCACACACATTACTCATTAGCGAGACTGTCTGTGGTGCCCCCTGGGTAATAATTTCCTTGCTTACATTCACAGCCAATCAAAACGATTTTGCAGTCATTAACTTGCATTGCAGTGTCGTCAGTGCAGTTGTTTATTCCTTTTTTTTAATCCATTTCTCAAAGCAATCAATACCCTTTCAGCATATGGTTAACTTATTGATGGAAATTAGCATTCAGAGTTCATGGTTTTACAAGTTAGCGTACTTTTGAAAATAACACATACAGAGATGACATAAAGGGACTCTGAGGATGGGTTGGAAATGAATATTTGTTGATGTGTTTCCTCCTCTACAGCACATCTGCTGTGATTGTAAGAAGAGCTTTTGCGCCCTGTGCTCGGTGCTTCAGGAGAACCTGCGCTGCTGCACCACCTGCCACCTGCTACGGGGAACTGCCTTCCAGAGGCCTCGACTCATGCAGCTCCGAGTCAAAGATCTACGACAGTACCTGCTGCTGAGGAACATCCCCACCGACACATGCAGGGAGAAAGAAGACCTGGTGGACCTGGTGTTGTGTCACCAGGGAGCAGGACACACCCCTGGTGCAGTGGTGGAGGAGGAGGAAGAAGAGGAGGAGGAGGAGGAGGAGGATGAAGAGGAGGAAGAGACAACGCACGAGGAGGAGGAAGAGGAAGAGGAGGGGGATGATGAAGGGGGAGACGACATAGACAATGAGCATTTACTCCCTCAGTCTGAAGCGGCATCACCCGTCTGCGCCACCAGATCCAACTCTGAACAGTCACTGCTGTCGGCATCACAGGACGAAGTGATCAGCCCCAGCAGCAGCTCAGGGACCAGCAGCCAGGTGAGGGCGCGACAGGTAAACGAACGCAACACAGGACTCTATTTCCATAAATATGGTCTGTCAACCATGGAATGAAGAAAACCCTGAGTGTTTGATCTCAATGGCTACATTTACCTGACGTTGTAGAATTCAGAATTATTTATCATTCATTCATTCATTATCTGAACCCGCTTTATCCTCACTAGGGTCGCGGGGGTCACTGGAGGCCTAATCCAGTTACAATGGGCGAAGGCGGGGTACACCCTGTATGAGTCGCCAGTTCATCGCAGGGCTGACATACATAGACAAACAATCACTCTCACATTCACACCTGTGGCCAATTTTAGATTAACCAATTAACCTATCAGTGCATGTGTTTGGATGGTGGGAGGAAACCGGAGTGCCCGGCGAAAACCCACGCGGACATGGGGAGGACATGCAAACTCCACACAGAAAGGTCAGAATTATTTATTCGGAATAAAATTATTCGGAATTAAAGCTATTTCCTTTGTTTCTCGTCTCATCATCTGAACCTGCTTTATCCTCACTAGGGTCACGGGGGTCTGTGGGGGCCTAATCCAGCTGCAGTGGGTGAAGGCGGGGTACACCCTGTATGAGTCACCAGTTCATCTCAGGGCTGAACATATATATATATATATATATATATATATATATATATATATATATATATATATATATATATATATATATATATATATATATATATATATATATATATATATATATATATATATATATATATATATATATATATATATATATAAACAAACAATCTCACTTACATTCACACCTATGGGCAATTTTAAATTAACCAATTAACCTATCAGTGTATGTCTTTGGGTGGTGGGAGGAAACCGGAGTACCCGGAGAAAACCCACGCAGACATGAGGAGAACATGCAAACTCCACACAGAAAGGTCTGGTCCTATTTCTTTGTGTTAATGTTAGTTCTGAATAAAGATTTCCCGCTCTAGTTAATTGGGCTTTAAGAGCTGGGGGTACAGATGGTTCTGATGGGACAGAATGTCCACTTAACATCTGGATGCCTAGCGGAGGAAAACTACTGCGTCCAGTTCCTGTTTTGTTTTCGTTTCAACTATTAACATGAACGGCGGGATACGACATGAGATTTTTGCATTCATTTTTATAATAATTACAAAGCAGCAGCATGACAGAATAAACACACTAACACCAGCAGCGTGGAATATGTGTCATCAACATGAGATATGTGCGTCACCATGACAAGACCAGGCACATGTGCAGAATGACAGGAATAATGTTGAAGCGGAATTAACTGTCAGAGGAATGATCAAACTCAGAATTAATAGTGGAATAAACCAATAACATTATTTGGAATTAGGTTTAATTTAGAATCGTAATTTTGAACTGGAATTAGGTGTTTACATGGTCATCTTAAAGAGGAATTAACCTTTATTCTGAATTAAACAGGAATAAAAATTCTCATGTAAACAAGTCCAATAAGGGAATTAATACAACCCAGAGTCAGAGGGGTAAGTCTGGCCTGTTTAAAACTGAGAGGTAACTTATACACTGGGCCAGTTACCATAGTAACAATCTCTGTACATCTAACCTTGTTGGGACCAGGTTTAACCCATGGAACATTGAGTGTCAGACACACACAGTCCTTCATTTCTTCGTTCATTCAATCATTAGGAGAGTTTTAATGTAACATTTCTGTAATTCTGTTATTTAAAACAAAAACCGGTCCATTGGCCTGTTTTAGAAGTCAATTAAACACAATAGGTGGAGACTGTTTTCACTAACATGTCCTTAGAAGTATGACATCCATGGATAAAGGTGCACCTTTACAACACAGAGAAATATTAGTCAGTAGATGGTTGTCAGACCGCATCTATGTTCTCACTATTACCTTTTTGTACTGCAAAAATCTGATGACCAATCATATTTTTTTCCATTTCTATTCCAAATATCTAATCCACTTAAAATGAGACATAATCACATCACTGGGAAGTTCTTTCTTAGGTGATTGTTTTATTACCTCCGCCAAGGAGGTTATGTTTTTGCCTGCGTTTATCTGTTTGTCTGTGTTCAAGATAACTCGAAAACTTATAGACGGATTTTGATGAAATTTTCAGGATATGTTGGAAATGTGAACAGGAAGAACTGATTTCATTTTGGGGGTGATTGGGGTGGGGGAGGGGTCTACCTTGGCGGAGGTCTGCGCTCTGAGTGCTTTTCTAGTTTTAATTGTGATGAGATATTCGGCCCAGAAATGAGAAACATACACATGGTCAGATTTATATTTTTTCCAGTGTGAACAGTACTGTTTATGCCCCAGTTCATCCTCTACATATTCAACCTAATCCATCCTTACATTTACAACATTAACCGTTGTCATGCTCTCATATCCCAGCAGATTGTGTGTGTGTGTGTTGTGCAGGGTTTCTTTGCGAATAGGAGTTGCTTGTATAATGTCATAGATGCAGAACACTTAAGACAACTGTGTGCAGGACGATCACAGACAGTATATGACAGAAGCATTTACATTAAGTCATCATCATCTCCACCACAGCCATCAAATAAAGACATACACATTTAATTTCTTCTTCTTTATTGTCTATAAAAAAACAGAGATAGTTCAGTTAATGTTCCAATAGTTCACATCATTAACATCATTCACCTGTGACCATGCACCTCCTCTAACTTCTCCCCCAATTTCAGTTTCCTAATTTGCTGCTCCAACTACATTTTGTTTAGTTTTTTCTCAGCAGGTGAATATTTGTAATCTGTTTTATTAGTAACTGAATACATAAGTGGGAAATTTAAATATGCACTTACACTTCTGTCTAAAACGTGTTGAAACTCTCCATATGAGCACATTCAGTTCTCGATTTCCCGTGAGTGAAAAATGCAGCCCTCTGCTTCCCTGTTGCCATGGTGACTCGTCAAATCAGAGCTGGTGTTTTGTAGTTGTGGCACACGTGCTGAAGTCCAGGTGAAACTTCTCTGAGTTAATCAAACTAACTTAAACCTGCTGTTTCTAATCGGTCTCCTGCTAACAGTGGTAGTTGTTTTCATGTTTTCTCCAGTGGAAGCTGCAGTGACGCTTTCTTCCATTTTGAATTTAATTACCGTTACACCGCGATAGTCTGGGCGTCCTGCTACCGGTGTTAGCCATTGTTTCCTTTTTGTTTGTTTTTTTGTACCATAGAGGCTGCAGTCCTTGATGTTGAAAGGGTAGATGCTGCTCTTCCGGCGGCCATATTGGAGCGGTTCACTTGTCAAGGCGTTCCAACTGTTCAGACAAATCGCAATATTTAGCAAATTTTGTGCGGCTCGTGCTTGTAATAACCAGCGCACACTCGAGTGAAGGGTGGAAGGAATCACTTTTCATAAGTAATTAGTGCAGAACCCGTAGAAAATGTGAGATTGTTTGATACTAATGTGTTGTTGAAGTGGTGAAATGAAGCAAAAATAAATGTCATTGATCTTCATGGGACACACCTGGGTAAATAAAGGTTAAAAAAAAAAAAAAAAAAAAAAAAGTTGCAGCCCTCTTCTGGTTTTGAGTTGGTTAGTTACCCAACCCTGTTCACTCAATTCTTTTCAGAAACTAGTACAAAACGCCTATGACCTCTCCCAGTTTTTAATTTAATCAAACACAATACTGGAAATAGAACTGTTGCTCTTTTATGCTGTAGTTTTTAACAGTTATCGCTGATCGGTGTTTGGTCCCTGGATGGTGTAGGAAGCGTTCACACACCCGCTCCCAGATTTGGCCTTACACTACATGTGGTGCATTCAGTACATATTCTCTGCATAGGTTTGGGTCACAGTTGTTGAAGGCAGTGTTTGACCACATGTGCCCAGCTTTGGCTCTAGGACATGGGTATTGAGTTCATACCTGAATACCATCTCAGTTTCCCCCAGGCTGCCAGGTCTTACTTGCCCCACTGCCAGGCTAGAAGTGTCACTTTTTAAATATATTTTAAAGAAATTAAATGTATGTTAAAACTAGTGACACTAAAGATGCTATTTAGACTTTCCAACCGTAGGTCTGTCTGCCCCAGAACATTGTCATTTCCTTTATTTTAAAGCCGTCCTTTATTTTAAAGCTGATATTTGTTGTCATTTTGCTGATATTCGTTGTCTGTAAATTCTTGTACAGAGCCTGAGAGCTCTACCTCAGTTTCATTGTAGTTGGTACAATGACAATAAAGAGATTCTGATTGTGCTTCTGATAAGGGCAAACGCATGTGGGGTCACCATGGAAACCATGGATAAACCCACATGGGACCTGTATATGCAGCCCAAATGGACATGCTGGTTGGGGTAATTGATCGAGTTAAAAAAAAAAACCAGAATGCATCTGATCACTTGATTAATCGATGAAAAAAAAAAAAAAAACAGAATACTCGATTACAAAAATATTCGATAGTTGCAGTCCTAATCTCAAAGTAGATCAACCCATAGTTTAGGGTTAGACTCAGAGCTTGTTCAACCTGCTTATTGAAACAGACCCCAGGTAAATGGGTAAACACAGGTGAGTGTGTGGTCCATGTTCCAGCTGTGAACAGATGTATTTTCTTGGTTTGTTCACATTCTGTAAATCAGCTTAAGCCATTTGCCTTTTTTGGTTAGTTTTATGGGCTGAGCCTGTTATGCAACAGCCTGGGGGTTGGAAACTTCCACAGCATTAAACCCAACAACACAAACACTGTCCCTGGAACACCTCTGTGCACTATGTTCACTGACAAAAAGCTTTCAATGTCAATAAATTGTAAGAATGAAAAGGTATCTTCTACCAATAACTTATGCATCCACTTAGTACATTTGCCACAATGAATATGCAACAAGTGCAACAAGGCAATGGGGCGTGTGGTGGGAGGAGAAAAGTCTAAATATATTCATTTAGCACATGCAAAGTTATTTATCAAACCCCAAATCCATTTTTCTGATAGAAACTGTGTCTATATTTAACATGTCTTAAAGGGAGGAAACGTTTGGCTGTGGAAGTGGTTATAGTCAAAGAAGGAGGTAACGAAATGATGAAACAATAAATGGAGAATGTAATTTTGTGAACATTTTTGAAATGACAGAAGGAAAAATGTAATTGAAATGTATGCCCTGCCCATACACACACTGGGTAAAAAATAATGCCCCTCTAAAAATGAGTTATTTATTATTATTAATAAAGGTTTTTGTAGTGTGTGTGTGTGTGTGTGTGTGTGTGTGTGTGTGTGTGTGTGTGTGTTCTGGTTTGTGGCGAGTGTGATTCGAGTAAAATTGTCTCTTGTTTGTGACCCAATGAGAGCCACAACAAATTGTAGTTTTCGTTTGCTATGTCCATGGTGTTTGCAAATGAGAATAAACCTGATTCTAATTCACCACAATGATCCCAGATCCACTCAAACACATCTTCATTCCAGGGACAGTGATGGTTTTATGACTGATCTGCAGGAATAGACAGAAATATGGACACAGAGCTTCTCTTTTCTTTTCCTTTTCTTTTTTTAGTATATGCTGGTCACAATTACTTAGTGCGGAGATGGTAAATAACAATAAAACCATTGTGTTTTAATCGGCTAAGGAATGAGAGTAGTCAAATATTTTTAAAGTTTATTATATTCTGAACTGTTTTGTCACACAGGAGCATGAGGATACACCGACAGCATCCCTTCTGAACCTGGAACCAACTGAAAATATGATAGAGGTACCACATTTATTATCTTAAATTAAGAATAATTACACTGTACAACAAAATGTTATGAAATATTTTTACGCGTAAGTTTTGGTCTGGTTTTAGTCAATTCTGCTATGTACACACACACACACGCACAGACACACACACACACACACGCGCACATGCAAGGTGCTGCCAGACCTATTGGGAGCAATTTAGGGTTCAGTGTCTTGCCCAAGGATAGTTTGACCAGGCATGTGCAGAGAAGGGGTGCTACAGGGGCTATGGTACCTGCTCTTTCGCTGACTGACACCCAAAGGCCCTTTTGACAGGGACTGATATTTTATTTTATTTATTTTATTTATTTTTGGCTTTTTTTGTGTTTTTAAAAAGAAAATGAGTTCCAACAGCAACATTCTCCAAAATGTGTCCTTGATCATATGTGATATTATACGTTTGGAAAATAAAGTTGTACATGTAAATACCTTGCAGCTACAATTCATGGTGTCACATGTTCAGTGAACACTTCAAAAGCGCGTGCATAGACATTTTCTAGAACATGGTAAGACGAAAACTGCTGCTTTGAAGATCAATATGCAGCATAAAAAGAGAGACATCACAAAAACAAACAAACACATAAATGATTGAGTTGTTAATGAAATTTTGTTTGAAATAAAGTTCATATTTTTGAAAATGTAGTTTAAACAATAAAAATTGAGCCCCTGCCCCAACAAAGGTCTCTGCACGGCCCTGAGACAAGTCAGTCAGGATTTGAACCTCCAACCCTTCAGTCACTGTACGATCCATTGTACCAACTGAATCACAATCGACCCCGAAAATATAAGATAGATATTTGTAATATAAATGAAATGCATAAACACAAATTAAATTTTGTCTTCAAAGTTTTAATAGACAGGTTTGAACATTTTCCATTAGTTTACTTTAATTTGTTGGCATTTGCATGTTGAATTTTCCTACTTGAGTCAGTTTACTTTGCTCTTTTGTAGTTTTATATGATAATCTGATACTGGCTCTGTGTGTTTGAACTGTGACTCAGTGTTGGTTTGTTCATATTCAATTCAATTTATCTCGAATATGTAACACATAAAAACAACCACACTCAAAAAAACAAAACATATACATGAAAAAAACAATACAACACATTGCTTCATTTGCACATTCAAAAAGGAGTGGGAGGAAGTACTTTTTTTTTTTTTTTTTTTTTTTTTTTTTACCCCACACCTTTACCTCAAAACAATCTATATTTTAACATTTGTTTGTATGTATCACAGGTGAGTCCGGCCACTCAGAGGAGGATCCGAGCGTCACTGTCTGACCTGGACAATGAGGAGGCCATAGAAAACCTCTCTGTCCGTCAGCTAAAAGAGATTCTTGCGAGGAACTTTGTCAATTTCTCGGGCTGCTGTGAGAAATGGGAGCTGCTGGAGCGAGTGCATCGACTCTACAGAGAAAACCAGCAGAACAGGAAATCCAGTGAGTGGTTCTCCACATCTGTGACACATGCTGACATTCATTTTTATTATACCTATGTTCTTCTACAACACTCTCTCCATTTCTTCTTCTTTCAGTGGAAAATGTGAGCATAACTGCAGGTAATGATTTTAATTTCATCTTTATTGGTCTTTTATATGATTGCATGCATTACAGATTTTTTGATATTAATCATATTAATACAGTGGTTTCTAACCTTTTATGACCTCATTATAACGTCACAAATTTCTGCGGAGCTCAGACATTCAAAACGGAGACATTTTTTGGGCTGAAATGTTATGTCATGTAATACTTTGCTATACTATGTTGCAAATAAATGTTAATTTCAGAGGACGTTTAGTTTATATAACATACCATATTGACCCAAATATAGGACAACACTTATTATAAGACAACCCCCCTCTGTTCAAGACTGCAGAAAAAGACTGGAACTAAAATTTATTGCTTAAAGAAAATATTTTAATTGAAATTCTGAAAAAAAAAGTCATTGAAATAATAGACATTGCTTTCATTTTTGACTGTCAGAACTTTAAGACGTTTTAACTAAAGTCTGCATGAGGTTTTTCCTCACAGACGTCCTCTTGTCTCCCACCGTGTTCCTGTCTCTCCCCACATAACCTCATCCTCACCACCGTCCAATGCATTTAATAAGCAGCACTTTTTAAATACTGGCCGCTTTGAGACTCAAGATAAGCTTTTCTATTATTGTTAGCATCTGTTGAAGGCGCTATCTTCAGATGTTACACTCCCTAACTCCATATTGGGTCCGTTAACATGAGTTTTTATTCCTGTTTAATTCAGAATAAAGGTTAATTCCACTTTAAGATGACCATGCTATTGAAAATGACGATTCCAAAATAAACTTAATTCAGAATATTCCGATCTTAATTCCGTATTTAATAATTCCTCTTACCTTTACACTGGTCCAGTCTAACAGTCTCTTGTGCGGTCGGATCCAGGTCCGTCACCAGGTCTTCAGATATTTTTCTTTTCTTACATTTCTTCATATTTGTTGTTGCTGGGGTTGAAAGTTGCGACAAATGGACAGTGTTTTGGCGGGTAAATGGTAGCTTCCGTGAGTATGACGTTTATTTTGAGTGACAAAAAAAAAACATAAAATATAGCCTATTTATTTTATTAATATTTTCATATTTCAAGATCACAATTTAGGACTAAAATCATAATAAAAAAGACATAACACAAATAAAATACACTTCAATTAAATATATATATATTTTTTTGTCATTTATTTTCCCAAGCCACTCAGAGCAGCAGGATAAGGATGAAAAAGCCGACCCCTGTATTATAAATTCCACTGAATATAAGATGACCCCACTTTTTCACATTATTTTCAACAAATAAAACCTTGTCATATATTTGGGTCAATACGATAATTGATATGTGTGTGTTTTTATTTATTTATTTGAGCACCAAATTAATTGTCCTGTACATTGGTCTTTTGGGATGACAATAATATTCTTTTCTATTCTTTTAACATTTACAACTCCAAATTCCCAAAAAGTGCAGATAAAATGTACATGATAAAGCACCGGTGTTCAGATCTTAAACATAGATTTTTATGACAGAAAGTACATAACATCAAATATTTATATTAATAAAAATTTATAAAATGTGTAATTAAAAAAAAAAAAAAAAAAAAGGTTTTCAGTTTGATCTCAGCATCCAACTTTTTTGAACTATGGTTGTAAATCCAGTGAATTATTTTTTTATTAAAAACTTGGATTTCTGCTTCATCAATTTGACTATAACTAATAGATTTCCTTCACTATTCTTTTATCATTGTCCACTTCTATCTGTAAATGAAGTGGTTGCATATCCTCCACCTCTCTGCAACAGTGGAGTTGGAGGTAAGATGTTTTTAATCAAAAGTCATTTCAACAACATCCTTTCCATCATTTCTGTGAATACGTGCTACACACTACACATAGAATTTGGTGGAAACCAACGGTAACGGCATGCTACCGCCATTTTACACCCACATGATCCTTTAAATCAGGGTGGTCAAACTCCAGTCCTCAAGGGCTGCTGTCCTTCCTGCATATTTTAGACATTTCCCTCTTCCACATGATTCGGTTTAACCCTTTAACTCCTGAGACTTGAGCAGTTCCACAGTACAAAAAAAAAAAATTAAATAAAATTAACAGAAATTAATAATAAGCAAAATACTTAAGAACATGAACAAAGACATGAAGGGAACAAAATCAAATAAAATGTAGAAAAATAAACAAAATGAGCAACAAAATGTTAAAAAAATAAATAAATATTTACAAAATTATAAACAATGTGCAAAATTTTGCAGAAAAATTACTAAAAAAGAGAGGGAGAAGTAGTCTTGAAATTTGGCCCCAGCTGTTTTAATTTGGCTTTTTTTTCTAAATCAGTTGCCTTTTTACATCTGTTCCATGAATAAAACTCAGTCAAACAGTTGAATATTTGTGAATACTTAAACTAAACCATCTACTAAAGCGTTAATAATCAGCTCCTTATCATTCTCTGCAGAATATTGATAATGATCTAATGGTTTCCAGGTGTGATGGAAGAGGGAAACATCTAAAACATGCAGGATACCAGCCCTCGAGGACTGGAGTTTGACACCTGTGCTTTAAATCATTAGTTTTTTTCATAATAGAGTCACTTGAATCATCTTCATCTTCTGTCACTGACATTTCTTTTCTGACTTGGCTTCATTTTCTTGTATTGTGAAGCACAGCCTCATCCCATCATTAATGTAGTTTCTGAAAGCTTTTACCTCCTGATGAGCCTCATATTCTACGACAGCAAACCCATCCCATGTCCACTTACATTTGTCAAGCGTCCTGGAGACTCTTACAGTTTCCATACCCTGTTGAGCCACATTTTGTAATAAAAGTCTAATAACTTTATTTCATTTTGTAATAAACGGCCACAAAAAAAATTAGTTTCCATTTACTGCAATGTAAAATTTCAAAGTGATCCAGAATCCAGGATCTCTTCAAAATGGAATAATTTGTTCTGTGTGACACTCCCAACACATCCTAAAAATTTGATCAAAATCCATTCATAACTTTTTGAATAATGTTGCTGACACACAGACAAAGAAATTCCAGCGAAAACATAACCTCCTTGGCGGACCTCCCCTTATTCGGAGGGGGCGGAGGTGCTTTTCTAGTTACAAAATGTGGCTCAACATAACTTAACTGAATGCACGTAGGACGGTCATGAATATTCAATGGCCCAAAACACAAGGCCACGTCCACCTGTCATTGGAACAGAAGAAAAAAGTGAAGGTGAAGGAGTGTCCATGTCAGTCAGCTGACCTCAGTATCATGGGGTAACACGTTCAAAATAATCATCAAACCACTCTTTACTCTGCTAAATAAATCCATTAAAATTATACATCACAAGGATTATTTGGCACATTAGAAGCTCTGGTAATTGTATGTTGTAATATGTTCAAACTTTGGGCCAATAACCTGGAGGGGGCGGGGCCTGAACTGGCTCATGTGCATTTAAAGGGCCGGTGCTCCAAACCACCTTACTAGTGTCATTACTCAAAAATATAGTTGAAGATGAACCCGTAGTGGGGAATTAATAAAGAATTTAGATCCAAGCAGAGCATTTACAGTTCATGTCGACCACAGAGAAGTTTTTAAAAATGCATAATTCCATTTTTTAAAAAAAGGAAAATAATCACACCTGTGATGGGGTCATTACTAGTAGTTGAGGAAAAAAAGAGGATTATTTTTTTTTCTCCACTCATGGCGACTCATTAATGATGGGAAACATTGACCTTTGGTGCATCTCCCCAGTCATACAGTGATACAACATAAGCCTCCACCGCATCTGAACTTTGAATGTTTCCAACACAGATGGTGTGAAAGCTCAGCTGGCCTCTGATGAAAACCTGTGTCGCATCTGCATGGACGCCATCATTGACTGTGTGTTGCTGGAATGTGGTCACATGGTAACATGCACCAAATGTGGAAAAAGGATGAGCGAGTGCCCCATCTGCAGGCAGTACGTGGTACGGGCGGTGCATGTCTTCAAGTCTTAAACGTACGTCGTCTCAACTCTTTGAGTTCTGACTGAAGGCCGACTGCTGTGCATGACTTTGGCCTGACGGTGCAGCAGGTGGAAGTTTGGTCCTGGTCTTTGAAAACAGACTTTGGCCTAACACTGTTTGTTTGTCTCTACTAACTTATGTTCCAATCCTTCTTCTTGGTAGATCAGGCATGTTCAAATTATTCCACAATGGCCTGGTGTGGCTGCAGGTTTTTCTGTTCCAACCAAGAAGCATGCAGCAGCAGCAGCATGCAGCAGCAGCAGCATGCAGCAGCAGCAGCATGCAGCAGCAGCAGCATGCAGCAGCAGCAGCAGCATGCAGCAGCAGCAGCATGCAGCAGCAGCAGCATGCAGCAGCAGCAGCATGCAGCAGCAGCAGCATGCAGCAGCAGCAGCATGCAGCAGCAGCAGCAGCAGCAGCAGCAGCATGCAGCATGCAGCAGCAGCAGCAGCAGCAGCAGCAGCAGCATGCAGCATGCAGCAGCAGCAGCAGCAGCAGCAGCAGCATGCAGCATGCAGCAGCAGCAGCAGCAGCATGCAGCATGCAGCAGCAGCATGCAGCATGCAGCAGCAGCAGCAGCAGCATGCAGCAGCAGCAGCAGCATGCAGCAGCAGATCAGACTGGACCCAATTCATCATCTGATCTCAGTATTCAGAGAATCGATTGGTCAAACTGTGAACTCTTGGTTGGTTGGAACAAAAACCTGCAGCCACACCGGCCCTTTGTGGAATAGTTTGGATCACAGCCGAAGGGGGACTTTAACTCTGTCTTTAGTCTGTAACAAACACAACAACAGTCCCTGCGTCACGTACTACTCCTGCTTTTGTTTCAGTATAAACATTTAACTGATTTCAAGAGTGAATGTAAGGATACTGAAATACAAGTGGGTTGAATTTATTTTGCCATTGAAAGGAATCTGTTTGAATGAATGAATGAATAAATGAGTGAACATTTAAATGAGTGAATAAATAAAAAACTAATTAGTTACTTCCCAGAGTTAGTCGATGCAGTTTACATAGTGAGTGTGACATCGTATTATTTCCCTCAGTGTTCTATAGGATGTGTGCAATATCTGATAAGACTTTACATGTTTTTTGTTTTTTTTTCCTTTTTCTAAGATGAATTATTTATGCACCGACTCACATTTCATACAGAACAGTGGAAGGTGCCAAGCATCATGCCTTTAATCTGTATTTTGTTAAGATTTCACAGTATATGCATTTCATAACCAGCAAGCTTGGTATCATAGTTTATGTTCTTTAGTTTCTCAAATGAAAATGAATAGAAAATAAACTGTGTATATGTAAACTTTGGATTACTTACTATGTGAAGGATGCGTCCTTGTTTTAAATGAAGATTTTCTGCAGCTGGAGACACGAACTGAAACCTGCCGCTTGGTTTTACCAGGTGATGCATTATGTCCCCTTTGCTTGTTTGTTTATTGACTGTGAAAGTTAAATCATGTTTCTTTACTTTGTAAAGAGTAGTGTAACAAAAGATATTTTTCCTCAAGCAGAGTTATAGTTAAAACATATGGGAAAAAAAAATAATAATAAAATATATATATATATATATATATATATATATATATATATATATATATATATATATATATATATATATATATATAGAATTTTGTCAATCCTCTTTGATTTCAAACAACTTCCACCGAGCAATACCATTTAATATTTACCAAATGCATTGTCTGAAAATCTGTTCAAAATCTGTCTGTGCCAGGTGCTAATCATTGATAATTCCTTTGAAATCTCCATTTCACTGAAGGAATTAGAGGAAACTTGGTTTACTTTAACCTGTTATGCAAATGAAACACTTTTCTTCTCACGAGGTCCATTTTTTCAGATGTCACTGGGATCTGTATTTATTTACGTATCAGAAAAGCTTCACTGCTCTTATAGAAATGACATGGATAGCTTTTGTTGTCGTTTACTTCTAAGTTATTAAATGTATATTTTTCCATTTACTTTCAAATCAATATAATTTCAAATCCTGTAACTATGAAAGTTTAAAAATAAAGTTACCCTTTTTACAGAATGTATTTCTGCTGGTTTTGGTCAGATGGGTTTCACGGTCAGTTAATGATGGAACTCTAGTAAAGTTAGTGTTATTTTGGTTGTAGCCCTTTTACTTGTCATCCGCTTCAGATCCAAACTGGATCCAGATCCATGGACCCACGTGGACCTCCATGCATTGTAACTGCTGTTCATGCTGCTGTTTCTCAACGATGTCATTCATGGGCAGCTACAGTATTATATGAGTTGGAGGAATGAGCATTCATAATCCAGGATCTATTATATTTTGGAATGTTGAACCTTTTTATTTTGGTAAAAAATTAATAGATTCAATAAAATGCACTGTTACAAACCAAACCTTAAAACCCTGCTTCTCATTTTGTTTATTTGCAGCTAACACATTGGGCTTGTGGAAGAATAGGAATTTAATAAATAAATAAATAAAAAAAAGAAGAATCCAAATATCCTAAAAACACCACAATGACTTTAATTTAAAATGAACTTTAATATTTGAAGTTTGTCTCAAATTTACATGAACATAATGTGCGGGAAAAAAAAGAACATTTACATTAAGATGCTAAAATATTTCCTGGAGATATGGTCCCTATATATATATATAAAAACAGCAACAAAATGTTAATGTAAACCCCTCAAAAGAACAATAATTCACAACTGAATAAGGTGTAAAAATAGACTTCTATTCAACAACAAAATAAATAGTAAAAAAAAAAGTGCCACACTTTCAATATGAGAGAATGTAATACAGATGAGCAAAAACTCTGAAAAGGATGATTAATGCAATATAATCTCCTAAATCTTCCTATATTTACCTCAAAAGTCACAAAATATGTAAAAACATTGAAAATGTTTCTCTTTTTAGAAGGTAACCAGTGCAGAACAGTGTGAATCTACTTGGAATAAATACTGAGCATGACAAAATTTGCACAAACTTTGCAGATGGAGTTTCCCAATATACAAATCTATTGTAGGAACGTTTCAATAACAGAACATATAAGGCCTTTACAAACTCCATGTAGTGCATTTGGCTTAGTTGTGAAGTTTTTGTAGTTTGTTGAAACCACTGAGCGTTGACATGACGGTGATTATATGTGAACGCCCTCCACACCTTCACTGATAAAGTTCAGCTTTGTTTTTCGTTGTAGAAAAAAAGTGCAGCCCTTTGTAAAATTTGAATTCAAAGACATTTCTTGAGAATGACTGTGTCGACACAGGCTGAAGTCAAAGAAAAACAGCAGTCTTTTTTGTTTTTCATCTGTACAAATGATGACACCTGAGTTAGACATTCTGGCACAAGAGAAGTCACTGTCAGTGCCATCGGACTAGTCCTGTTCCTGCACATATGCTTTAGTTGGATTTTTTTTTTTCCAGAGGTAATCCTCAAGTTATCATGTGGAGTTCAGGGAGTAAACATAGAGTTATATGATTTAACATTCACTATTAACTGTGGAAAATGATTCTTTGTTGCATGCAGAGCCAAAACTCCTCCTTTCACTAAGCACCAAGAATATAAAATAATACAAACTGACTGATGACATATGTCACCAGAGAACTACATACTTACTGTTAGCAGAACTAGCTTTGAAAAAATATGCTATACATACACTACACAACTTTATAGTGTACACGTGAATACATTCATGTATTCATCATGGTATCAGTGCAAATCATTATTAAAACTTCTGGATATTTCGTTCAAATCTTGACATTCTGTCTAGTCATATTAAGATCAATGGGCACAGTGTTTTGATTCATTCAGAAACTAAACACTGTCACATCTATCGTAGAGGAAAAACCCACATAAACAAAAGTTATCCTATTTTGGCAAAAACCCAAAACAAATCTATAGACCTTTGCTTCTCAAGAATAAAGAGCTTGACAGTAATGTAGCTTATATTATTTCAATGAAACTACTGTACACTGCTGCAGTTGATACTGCACTTAAATGTATGAAACACTTTCTGATACAAAAATAATTCTCTATGATGCAATAAACTTTACACTGGAACAAAAAATAATCTATGAACACTTATCAAAATTCGTACGATACAGAAACATGAGGAAATAAATAATGCAAAAACATTTCAGAAAAACAACAGAAATGACAACATATGTACAATATTGCTTTTACAGAACAACAGTTTTTACAAAAACATTGTGGTTTTAGCAGCACTGAGTCCTTTTCCATAAGGTTAGATTTTAACTCATCCTGCCTCTGCTTTGTTCAATGTCCAGTTTCGGAAACACTGCAGCTGCCTCCATGTGGTCAGGGGTTACGGTAGGGTCAGGGGTCAGGGTTAAGCTGTAGAGTAGGGTTAGGGGTGGGTCAGTGTTACAGTTACAGTCAGTATTGGGGTTGGTGTTGGGGTAAGCGATGGGGTTGGAGTTAGAGTTAGTCTGGGGTAAGGGGTTAGGGTGGGTTCACCACATGGTTCTAACTGATCTTTTGCAGTAGTTTCTCTTCTATCAGTTCAAACTGAACGCTGACAGACATTTCTGCGATGAACTGGTCGCAGCCTTCCTTGGTCACCTGTTTGCAGTATCGCAGGTCAATATGACAAATGCTCCCACAGCGCTTGAAATAGGTCAGCGACTGGTCTGTGACCCTGTTACAGACTGCATCCAAGAATGAGGTTAGAAGAAGAACAACAACGATGTGTTCCACATCATTTGAACTGACCTTAGCTCTGACCTACACACATTAATCAACCCTTTACTGTATCGTATCAGATTAAACCCAAATGCACCATTATAATAACCAGTGGTTTTCATATTGATCCTGTGCCATGGTTTGACATGTAACAGCTTTTAACACACATGTACACCCAGTGGAATAAGTGTTACTGAAAACTATGGGACCAAAAAAAAGAACCATAACTATACTGTCCTACAAAGTAAAAAAGCAGTAACTGCACAGACACCAAACTAAGAAAAATGACCTTAAAGTTCTGTTGTTCAGCCCCAGTAGTTGTAGGTAGATTATTGGACATGAGGCAGTATTGTTACTGCATATTACCTAGTTCTGCAAAAACCACAGAACTCCTTATATATGGATTAATTCTGGTAGTGCTTAGTGACTGGGAATGTCGACTTTATCTGATAATTTTGACTTTTTGTGCCTTATATATGAAAAACCTTCATAAAACTATTCATTGACAGCGCGCCTTATAGTGTGGAAAATATAGTAATTACATAATCATTTCAGTCTGATACAGTGATTCACTGTAAACTATTGGTGCAGGGTCCTATATGGACATTAGTAAGAAGACAGTAATGGTCTTTACTGCCTTTTTGTTTTGTTTTACTTGTACTTTTTGCACTTGCTGTACAAACACTCATCAATTTTCTCCAAAACAACATTTGAGATGAGATATTTGAATGTTGCAAAAAACACAATAATTAATTTTCCCCCAAAAAAATGCAGTTACTGCCTTTGTGCTTTGTAGGGCAGAATTGTGTAAGATGATTTTTATATGTGTCACCCTGTGCATGACTATTATCTATTGATGATAATCACCTGTAACAGGTTATACAAATATTGAAAGACTGATTTTTTGTTTATACTTAAAACTGAAGGTATGTAAACTTTAGCAACATAGTGGACTGGTGTTTACTTAAAAAGAAAGACCTTTAAAAACACCAGAACAGTCCATCAACTTCCTTTTTGTTTACAACTAAGGTATTTCTAAGTTAATTAAATCGAACAGCTCTGGAAAAAGTTAAGAGACCATTTCAGATTTCCAGACCTGGATTCCATTGAACATCAAGATAGAGGTGGGTGATGATCAAAAGCTACAAAACAAAAACAAGTTGTGATGTAAAGTATCTGACATCAGTGTGAAAACTAATGGAGAGCATGAAACATGACTACTGTATTATTAAAAGGATCAATGTACAACAATCATATTGTGAAATAAACCCCGACAGGACGATGCACTAAATCATAATCATTATCAATCACACACATGCTCTACATTAGTTCTACTTATTACACAACACTTAACAATTTGACAAAAATGTTAACATGAAAATAATTGCTTCCGGTTTAAAAATAAAGATGAAAGACCAATTATGGTTAATTAGATATTCAACAATTAAAAAAAAAAAGTGAAATAATCAGTTTCTTGTTGCTTTAGCTTATTTTTTGTCTTGTCTCTACGTGACAGAAATATTAGTTTTCCTTGAGTAAATGAAAACATAAGTGGACTATATTTTATAATACCTATGAACAGTAACACCACAGGTCTCTTAATTTTTTCACCAGGCTCTATTATAATGAGGTATGGGCATATGAGGGAGGATGTTTGATTTCAGCCAAAGGAGGCTCCTACCTGACAGGTTAATGTCAGTGAGTGAGTCTCGGGTGGTCGTCCCTGCTGCCGTCAGGAGGTTGACCGACTGGTCCGTGATGTGGTTGCAGTAGCTGAGGTCCAGCTTCGACAACAGGGGCATGTAACGGATGATGAGACGCAGAGACGTGTCTGTGATATCCAAACCTGCCAGGCGAAGGTCCACTACGTTACGCAGTTTACTCCTGTTGTCCAACTGACCTGAAGGACGACAGGACGATAAAACGACCATGAGAGCAGCAGAGCGATCCACCCTTTGAATTAGCTCAGGTAACAGAAGAAGACATTATCAGTGTTGAATTCATCTACATTCATATGACACATGTTTGTGAGCTCATAATATTCTAAGGTTTACTAGCTCATGTTTCCCAACCAGTGGGCCGTGAAAAATTAGGTAATCTCACCGTACTGATATTGTAAGTGAGCAGCGTAGCGTGATTATAGATCCATACAGCAGCACACACCACTGATCCACTCAGAGCTGTTGAGCTGCAGTTGTCTTTCTTAAATTCCTGCAAGAGTGTCAGCTTTGTTTTTAACTAAACAGGCTCAGGTTTTGCATTGAATAAGTAAATCAAGACTGGATTACGTTTCAATAAATATACTTTTTGTCAGATTTTTTTTTTGGTAGTGTGCCTTGTGATGTTTCTAATGTAAAGTATATGCCTTGGCTCAAAAAGGTTGGGAAACACTGCTTTATGTGGTCGTTTTTATGCTGTGTATTCATTCATGCTGTACAGCAGGGGTCTGCAACCCTGGTCCTACAGTGACACTGTCCTGCATGTGGCACTGTAGGACCACATGCAACACCACTGCTGCTGTTGAAGAAGGCACAGCAACGACTACATTTTCTGAGGATTTTAAAAAGGAACGGTGTCTGTGAGAAACTGTTGATTTGTTTTTACCACTCCACCATTGAAAGCGTTCTTATGTACAATAGTAATGTCTGGTTCACTGGGAGCTCAGCAGCTGATAGGAAATCCATGCGGAGAGTCATAAATGCAGCACAAAAAATAATTAGTCGTCCATTGCCGTCTCTGGAGGAGATGGGAAGGGGTTGACTTTTAAACAAAGCCAGAAACATTATTAAAGACTGCTATCACCCTGCCCATTCACTGTTTGAACTCTTGCCCTCAGGAAAGTGCTACAGGTGCCTGAAAACCAGAACAAGTCGATTTAGGAAGAGCTTTTTTCCAGAAGCTGTAGCTGCCATCAATACACACAGATAACTGGATATTTATAGTTTTAATCAAACCACTACTTTTGTATTTAGTATTTTAACATTTTGTATTTTGTACTTTTAGTTATATCTTTTTAACATTATTATTTGTTATATTTATTACATTACTGGGTGTGTATGTGATGCATGTGTGACCGAAGCACTTCACTGGAGCAGCTTTCAATTTCGTTGGATTTTATGTGCAATGACAATAAAAACATTCTATCCTATCCTATCCTATCCTATTCTATTCTATTCTATTCTATTCTATTCTATTCTATTCTATTCTATTCTATCCTATTCTATCCTATCCTATTCTATTCTATTCTATTCTATCCTATCCTATCCTATCCTATCCTATTCTATTCTATTCTATTCTATTCTATTCTATTCTATTCTATTCTATCCTATCCTATTCTATCCTATTCTATTCTATCCTATTCTATTCTATTCTATCCTATCCTATTCTATTCTATTCTATTCTATTCTATTCTATTCTATTCTATCCTATTCTATTCTATCCTATTCTATCCTATCCTATTCTATTCTATTCTATCCTATTCTATTCTATCCTATTCTATCCTATTCTATTCTATCCTATCCTATTCTATCCTATTCTATCCTATCCTATTCTATTCTATTCTATTCTATTCTATTCTATCCTATCCTATCCTATCCTATTCTATCCTATCCTATTCTATGCTGTAGCCATTTCCCTCTTCCAGCACACCTGAAGGGAAGTCGTCTGCAGAGGTTGATAATAGGTTGATCAATCAGGTGTGTTGGAAGAGGGATACATCTAAAACATGCAGGACAGTGTCACTCTAGGACCAGGGTTACTGACACCTGCTGTACAGCTTTTGTTCATTCAGCAGTCACCACCAAAGTATTCTGGCCATAGCAACATGAACGTAAGGGCTGGTGTGGCTGCAGGTTTTTTTGTTCCAACCAAGAAGCAGCAGCAGCAGCAGCAGCACCAGCAGCATTTCAAAATGACTAATATCTCCCAAAATATTTGGTTCTATCAACTTGCTGTTTTCGCTACCATCTTCCTGGACTAAAAATATAGAAGTATGACAAACTACAGCAGTTAGCTCTGTCTGGATTTTGTGTGAATCCCTGGACACACACACAGAGGCCATTTGGCTTTTATAATATAGATAATACATTATAATAATATTATAAGGTTATGAGGAAACACTATTGAACAATATCGTATTTATCTGTTGTATGATATAAAGTGTTGAACTTCCGATAAAGCATGGGGGAAATGGATGCAAAGCCAAACATGTATTTTTCAAAGATTTGAAAATACATTTCCTTTTTTGTTTTTTAAAATGTATTTATTTTTATGCATTTTTTTAAAAATGTATTCTTTATTTATTTATTATTTTTACAAATATTATTATTTATCTAATTTATTTTTATGTATTTATATTTGGAATTATTATTTTGTATCTATTCATTATTTTTTTTATTTATATTTTACTTATCAAAATGTGTTTATATATATATATATATATATATATATATATATATATATATATATATATATAATTTATTTATTTATTTATTTTATTTATTTATTTATTTTTTAAATATTTATTTATTTATTTTTTTAATTTAATGTTTACACTCAGTACCCAATGACTACATGATTACAAACTTTGTCCTCATGAGACATGTAAACAAATGTGTGTGTGTGTGTGTCTCATGCCAGACATAGGATTCACCCTGGATGTGTCACTTACTGAACACAGGGCTGACAGACACTCACTCATTCACAGACCAATCATTATTCACTTTCACATTCCCAATGGGACTGAGCAGTGAACCTGTACTCAGGCAGTAGGGGGAACCCAGAGAACCACAGAGAACCCAAACCAAGCACTCTCTGTGTGGTAATAGTGCTAACCACTACTCTGTGCCATGTCACCCTACACACTTATACACTTCACTGACTATATGTACACTGTCATTATCCATAAACTAAGAGTAAATAAGGTAAACCAGGCTTCATACAGAGGTGACATCATGTTCTGGATGTGATTCCTTGTACATTCAAGTGTTCAAGTGTGAGTGGAACAATCATATTCAGTTGAAGTAGAGGGACTTAAACATCTCTAAGCGTGTAATAGTTGTTTTAATGCCTGGTGTGGATGGCAGCAAATGCTTGTATTTTTTAGTTCTTTATTTCACTAAAATTAGGATATGCATGTGTGTGTGCGTTGAAGGTCCGGTTTAAAGAGCCTTTTGGCAGGTGTTTGTCTGATCAACGAATTGGTACCTGGCCTGTTATCTGTGGGGGGTGATAACAGATCCCTCATCTGGGCATCTTTGAGCCCCTCCACCCACTGGACGTCCAGGGTTCTGAGCAGAGGACAGCTGGACGTGCACAGAGCAGAGACCGCTACCCAAGAACATCCAGACAACAGCAGAACACGCAGACCTGAAAGACATCAATGGTGGATAATGCTGTTACAATACATAACAATACATTATCCCACTTATTCTACATGTTATTACAGCTTATTACTGCTACTACTCTAACAGACTGGATAACGTTACGATATGGTACCATGAATCTGAAGTGACAAAACTCGTTGCCATTGGCAGCGGGTGTTAACGGTGCAGCAGGCGGTTATCTAAAAAAATCTGCCCGCAGAACACTGGGGACGTCCATTGAAAGTGAATGGGAGCTGTCGCAACATTCTAGGGGGCCGTAGAATAATGAATATTTTTTACATTATTGGAAAAATTGCACAATGACCTTCGAGCATATTTTAATTAAAATAGTCTTAGGGTAAATGAACCATCTGCACATCTTCTGGTTTAAGGCTTTGGAAAATCTCAACAAAAGGTTTTGCCAAATAGGTTTTTACAAAGAAGGTGGATATAAAAATGACACCTGGAATGATCAAACAGGCAGAGGAGAGAGTTACATGAGGACCACGAGCATTTTCAGTTCGGACATTCTTTGCCTTATTTCTACCTTTAGCCCCTAGTATTGTTGAGCAATAAGAGCACACACTGTACTGGGTGGTTTACCTGGTAACCTGTTAATGAGCCAGCTGAGCTGCTTCTTAGAGATGTTGGTCCAACTGAGGTCCAGAGCCACCGGTTGCCTCCGTATGATTCCACTGAGCATGAGCGGGGTGATGGACTTACAGCGGTTCAGGTTAATGTGTTTCCAGAGCCTCTTGTCACAGCACCTGGAGAGACACAGTGCACATAGATACAAACAAAGTAGATACAAACAGACATAGATCCAAACACAGTAGATACAGACAGCTACACTGACTTGGTTTTGCTGGTTAATGAAAAAAGATATGCCATCTTTCCAGACATGCAGTGATGTTTCCAGATATTTCTATATGTGCACTGATGCTTTTAGATGTGCAGTGATGTTTCTGTATGTGTGTATTTGTTTCCAGATGTGCAGTGATGTTTCTGTAAGTGTGTATTTGTTTCCAGATGTGAAGTGATGTTTCCAGATCTACAGCCCATGTCATACTCACCATCTGTTCCAGGTGCGACACACCTGCATGCACACACACAGATCTTTGTGCGTCAGGTGACCAAACACGGCCATCCACATCTCTCTCTGCATCACATGTGCTTCGTTATCGTTGAGGGGCAGCCTGTCAGGCGGGGGGCTGATGGGAGGGGGCCGAATGACATGCCGCTCCATCTGGATACATTTGGGTGGGGAGTGGCAGGGGCGGGGCCGGGGGCACATAGGCGTGATTGGCGTGTTTCTGTTCCAGCCCAGAGGTGAGTAACCCTGTGGTGTCCCGTTGAGGCCCCGCCCCCTGTGGCTCAGCCAATCACCCAGGTCACTGCTGCTGTGATGAACAGGCCATCGTGGCTTTGGTTCATCCACCTCGGTCTCAGGCTCCACCTTAACAGGTCGATGGTTCTGATTGGCCAGGCTGTCCTCTGCTTTCAGTGGTCGTCTGTTTGGGTTCAGGTGACTGTCCTCAGCTTTAAGGCCCCTACGGCTCTGATTGGTGGGTGAGTCCTCGGTTTTAAGTGGTCTGCGGTTCTGATTACTCACAGAGTCGTCACAGATCAGCGTTCGTCTGCTGTGATTGGCTGAGCTGTCCTCCATCTTCACTGAGCTGAGGTTCTGGTTACTCAGACCATCCTCTGTCTTGTTGACATCCTGGCTAAAGTCCTTACTGGACTCTTTAGCAAAGCGGCGGCGTTGATGACGAGCCTTCATCTGGGTGGAGCTCCTTTCCTGAGTTTCACCTGATTGGCTGCTAGGTCCGGCTCTGGAACAGTTGGACGATGGATGCTCAGTGTCTCTGACTGTTCTGAGCAGAGAACCCAACATCACCTTCGACCTGTTCTCTGTACTGCCATCTCTCTCTTTTCTTTGTGTCTCTTCATCTTCCTCTTCCTCATTTTCTTCTCGTTCCTCATCTTCAAACTCGGTTTTCTTCTTTAAATGACTCCTGTCCAAGGGAAATCCATCCTCTTCACCATCCTCACGGTCTTCTACATCACCATCATTCTCTGTCTTGATTTGACGGAAAAGCTTTGGGGACAACGGATCTTCAGGTTTTATGGACTTTTTCTAAGATGGAATATAAGAAACAGAGACAAAAAGTATCGTCTTTTCATTATAGTTAAATATAATCTTTATAAAATTAGATTACTTAAAGGTGGGGTACGAGATATTAGAAAAATGGTTCGAGGAAGCTAGACTTTGTATATACACAATTTGAAAGTCCAAACCCCTTTCTTCAGACATCCCCCATGAAGTTACACCTCCAGTATACTGGTACACATAGGAATTGTCCCCCAGGCCCCACCCCCACCTTACAGGACAGCCCTAGATCATAGCTATCTGACTAATGTTACATTTACTACAGATTTACGTTACTGACTAAACAGCTTTTCAGTGAACTTTGCATCCATATATTGCTAATATGACTAGCAAAGCTCTAGTGCTCTAGCCTCTAAGAACACACAATGCATGGAGGAGGTGTACACACAGAGGGGGTGGGACAAATGACAGTTGAGTTTGATAGACATATCACTGTTCCATCATTTCAAGTGGGCATGTAAATTGATTGGATATTTTTTTAACCCTGCCCGTTCCACAGGTGATTTTTTTGTGTGTGTTAGAGCATTTGATTATTGTAATCAGGGTGTGAAGGGGATTTTAAGCAATGTATTAAAAATACTCCAGAGAAACATCATCTCAAGTGAAGTTCCAACATGTTAATAATAATAGTAATGCATTTCCCTTCCATGAACTAGACAAAACAGAAACAGAGTGTGTACATGTATAGTAAAGATAGATTTTCAGAAGAACAAAGATCTGACCTTCCTTTTTACATCAGGTTCTTCGTTGGTGTCGAACAGTTTCCTCTTTTTCCTCAGTGGGTTTTCCTCAAGCCTTGGTCGTGGGACCCCTTCCAGAGCGAGCAGGGGGGGGCGTTTCTTCACAGGTTCCTCATCCTTTCGCTTTGACATCTCCTCCCTTTCTGCCTTTCTCTTTAAAGCAGATGGGGAACTCAGAGCGGTAACAGCTGCTGTGGCGGCGACTGGAGCATCTGATTCCTCTTTTGTTTCCCGGTTAATCCGTGGTTCTTTGAGCAGAGACCCAGGAAGGTTGGAAGCGTATTTAAACCCTGGACCCCTTTTTTGCTTTGAGGCCAAAAGGTTAGAAAAAAGAAAGCATAACTTTATTCCTCCTGGTGCTGGAATGTAAACAAAAGTGAAATGTTTCACATTTTCAGTATTTAGTGACAGACCATAGACCATAAAGATGCTTACTTTCCCTGTTTTTCCTGCGTGGTTACACTTTGGACACTCCCAGCAGTTTGGTAACTCATCATTAACAACACCATTTGAATCTTTAACCTGATCAAAGAATCACAACAAATCTATTAATAAGACAAGTTGGAGGAAAACACAATACACTTAACACTAAACACTAAACAAATACAGTTTGTACCTTCAGGCAGTTTGGATGAACAATTTCATTACAAATGGAACATTCCATGAGCATCAGGTTAAACTTTTCCTCCTCGTCCTCCACTGTGTCTTCCTTCCCTGCTTCTCCACAGACCAAACACACAGCTGTATGAGGTAATACAGGCTGAAAAATAAACCACAGTTACAGTTACAATGCTGGAACAGATCGGCCTGGCTACACTTACAAATAACACATCCAAGTAGTTAACCTCAACACAATTACATCCACATGATTTTTAAAAGAAAATGAAGATTAAATTACAATACTCACCTCAAAACATTTTCTCTAGATAATCTTTTGCAAATCATTAGCATCACAGCATAACTGCCCAAGTCATTCATAACATACATAAAAGTACTGGGACATGTTGATTTAATTTCTAACGGGGCTGGGATATAAAACAATAATGACAAATATCATAATATAGTTTTATATTGTGATAAATATCACTGCATTTCATTTGCATATTTCATTCTAAAATACCTAAAAAAATGTTTTACTTAATTTCTCTCAACAGTGATTTTTTTTATCCTGTACATAAGATGTTCTGATCATGCAAATTTGATAGAAACTTTGATATTTATGATATTTATCACAATATAAAACTATATTATGACATTTGTCATAATTGTGTCGTACTTCAGACTCCTGTTAACAAAGAAACACTTGAATTCAACAGGTCCCAGTGCTTTTATCCATATAGTGTATGACTCAGGCAATTATATTATGAAGCTAACATTATGCTAGCGGTCAGTATACACTCTATAAAATACATGCTCATTTTCAGTCATTCAAAGGTGACCATGACATTGCCAACAACAAATGGGCAGAGATGTATGGAATGAATTTTGTTTCTTTATTTGTCAATCAAAATTATAGATTTGCAATTAAAAAGAACAGATTTGCAACCCAAAATAGATTTCCTTATAAATTAGTCCTTTTTGCTTATGTTAAAAAAATGTCCTTGCAACTTCAAAGGTTTTGCTTGCATATCTAACTGTACTTAAAGGGCAGGGCCTATGCTAATGGATGAGAGATTGTCCTGGCTCCAGCACCCATGTAAATTTATACCAGTTTCAAATATTTTCATTTTTGTGTATTTTGGATCACTTTAGGAAAAGTCACACAATTTCAGGCAAAAAAAAGGACATTGGGTATTTTTTTATTGCTGTCAAATGTTAAAATGGGTCGAATTTGAGTGAGTGAGTGAGTGAGTGAGTGAGTGAGTGAGTGAGTGAGTGAGTGAGTGAGTGAGTGAGTGAGTGAGTGAGTGAGTGAGTGAGTGAGTGAGTGAGTGAGTGAGTGAGTGAGTGAGTGAGTGAGTGAGTGAGTGAGTGAGTGAGTGAGTGAGTGAGTGAGTGAGTGAGTGAGTGAGTGAGTGAGTGAACACAGGGCTGTTCCTGTTATTCAGCATTTTTAAGGAAACATTGTATACATAAACATTATCATAATAAAATGCAACTTTTTTTTGCTGTTATTTTACTGGTCTGGCCCACTTGAGTTCATATTTGGATGAATGTGGCCCCTGAACTGAAATGAGTTTGACAGCCATGGATTATGCTCTGAGAATATCAATATATGACTTTATATTCTTAGAATGGTCCAAGTACAGAAACAGAACTTACTGCAATGCACTGTCTCATGATACAGGACTGTTTCATCCGGCCCGGGCCACCGAACTTCTTCATGTCTTTACAAAAGTGACATTCTCCACACTCAGTCCGCAGACAGGCCTCACACTTCCGACAGCGAGTGCGTCGCCTCCTGGCTCCAGATGTTCCTCGACCAGGAGTCAGCTTGACCGTTGCTGATGCAGGGGACGCTGCCATCTTAGGTTTCAGCCTGTTCGGAGGCCGGGGCTAAAACCATGAGCAGGTGCAGTGTCAGGTACATCATATAATACTAACAAATATTCAGTGAGCATAAAAGTTTATTTATTGTTTAATTATTGATGGTCTTTTATAACCTCCTCCAGGAAAGCAAAAGTGTTAGCTTTTTAACATTAAGCAGTTGTCTTCACTGGAAACTAGAAGTCGACAGATATGGGTTTCACTAACACTGATGGCAGTTTAAAAAAAATTTGTCAAGATCTACAGCTAATTTTTGAGGCCTATATTTAAGGCATTTTTGTTTGTTTTTTAAATATCATAATCCATAAAGTATAATGGAAACACACCGATAATTAAAATTTGTATGCAGCAATATACCTGAAATTATTAATGCACATATATATATAGTGCTCTTTTAATATTTATTGAACTTAACAGGTTGCCCATACAGGTGCCTGATCAATATCTTATAACATTTTTACAACTGATTATATACCAGCTTTAAGAAAAAAATGTAAGGCTTGTGGCCAGTATTGGAAAAAAAGAATAAATCAACTGGCTTAATGTATAAATTTTTTAATATTTTTTATTTTATTTTTATTTTTTAATGGAATGTCCAGTGCAATGGATAGATTTTTTTTAAAAAAAGGAAAATTTTTGTTTGTCACCTACAGAGAACAAAAATGCATTGTTCTTAGTTTAGTGATTTATGTATGGATTTAGAACTGAGTGTATACTTTTAGTGTGAATGTATTGTGGTGGTTTCTATTTTCTGTAACTTCTGCTGCTACTATCTTGGCCAGGACATTTGTAGCAGAAATAAAGGTTAGGTACTTCTTTAAAAATTTGACAGGTGTCGAATTTTTCAAGTTAAAGAAAGGTAGAATCTCAAAAAATCTATTCAATGTTCTTAACAGTCTCACATTTCATTTAAAAATTATTTTTAATAACAAAAAACATCTAAATGTTTAATAAAATCCAAGTGGAGTTGGTGTCATTAGTATTGATGTAAATAACTAAACACTGTGGGTTTTTTTTTCTTCTTATAGTGACACAAAAATGCTTTAATATAGTGTCCTGTTTGATGTATATCCACAAAAGCAAATTTGATCAAATTATGCTTTATGCAGAAACACAATCCGTGTACGTGTTAAAGTGCAGGATACAAAAAGAAAACAACCACAAGAAAAAGTCCCTGGAGGCATCTTCCATATTTAGCATTTCCACGTTTCTACTTCAAAAAGAAACTGCACTTCGGTAACATGTCACCCATAGATCAGTCAAAGATATTACTGTCTCTCTGGAGGAATGCACACTGACTTAGGGTATACACATCAAATATTCCCTATCTAATTGAAACATGGAGATGATAATGACACTGTTTTGTCTGGTGTTGTATATTTTGCACATCTTCCTGTTCTTAGGTTTAGACTCAGAGCACAATACACTATATTTAGAATTAAAAAAACACCCGCAACACTGACACCACTATTATAAGATAAAACATGCAGCACTGAGATGAAACAGCAGCCTGGACTGAAAAGGGTGCAGCTCTAAGACATGAAGATCTGATTTCTTTAGTTCCATCGGCAGTGCAGATTTTCCAGGCGTCAGCATAGCAACAGCCACATCCCATTCCCTAACAGAACAGACTATGACACACACACTTTAACCAATAAGAACTGTAATCAGAGACTTGGACTGAAAAAGAAAGCAGGACCAATCTCAGGCATTTTGGAATCATTTACTTTGTAACACGGCTTTTTATAGGCTCTTCTAAAAACAAAAATAGGCAAAGGACTATTATTAACCCTGTTTTGACTGTTTCTTTAAACACGTACTGAGGTTGTATAAGCTGTTGTAAGTTTTATCCTGATTACACCTGAATATTCAACTGATGGTCAAATGAAGTAATCACTGAAAAATAAATAAAAAAAAAATTTTCCCCAAATGTCCATACAGTGACCTAAATCCCCGTCCTACAGCGCATATGTAATTTGACAACAGACAACAACGACACAAGCAAAGAAAACACGTGAAGGCTTTTCATTCTCTCAGTCTGTGAACCTGTATAATAGAAATAACCTAACAGTATCTGACAGGAAAGTAAGTTTCATGCAATAAATCCTCGCTTTTACAAAGATTATTAATCTGAGATGACTCGCAAATTTACATACACAACAAATTGTGACATATACAGGTAAATGTAGACTAAATTAAACAATAAGATAGTTTAAAAACAGTAAAATGACTGGCCAAGGATGCAGTACAGCTTAGTCAAGGTACTACAGATTATTATATATTATATAAGGACAGTGAAAACAGTCCAACACACTACCCCTGGTATCTATAGTAAATTAACAGCTATGAACTGGAACAACTGCTAGAAAACTTTTATAGGAATACTTGTAACATTGACAGTATAGGTATTAGCAAGTTCAGAAGACTCGGCTTAGACCTGTGAAATTTCAACCAGCTACAGGCAAAAAACTGCAACATCTGGTAATTTATGAAATAGAGAAATAATCTCCATCATATGTATCAGTTATGTTTATGTCAAGCAGTAGTGTAAATGAAGTGATTAACATATTTATGTTAAATAACACACATTTCTTGCTGTCTAAGCAAGTGCATATGTAATCTCAAATCTTCTAATTATTATACATTATGTAAAATAATATTGTAAAAATACAGAAAATTAATCTATAATGGCTGATGTATGTCTTTTATTGACACACATCAGCAGTTTGTGTTGCATGTTGCATACATACATACAAACATGTATCCATCACTTTTGGACCAAAAACATTTCCGTCCTTTTTGTTTTTTTCTCATTGTTCTGATCCTCTGACAAATCCAACTGCAGTTTTAGTCCTGAGGTAAATAAACTCAGCCTTCTGCTGCTCATGACAAAAACACCGGAATACAAGTTCATGCACACATACCTAAAATAATCTATGAAAAACACAAAGGAACAAGCCCCAGAGGTATTGTGAATCTAAGCCTTATCTCCAGTGTCTTTATTTCCTGTGCTCAGGGATGCTTTTCGATGCTCAGTCTGGTACCAAGATTACCCCCACCAGCCCACCCCCCTGGCCTCTGTACGCCGTCCTGAAGGGCTTCGATTTGCTAACCTGCTCAGAGTCTGAGTCGTAGTCTTCATCATCAGCACTCAGCGACATGGCCATGGCTGGTTTTCTACACAGCGTTCAGCTCAAACTGACATGGCTGCAGTCTCCTCCCCTTCTACTCTTGCTGCCGTCTGGCCTACAGTGTCCCCCCCTCTCGTCTCCACAGCCCCCCACCCCCACCCCCCCCACCCCTGTACACATCCACCAAACCACCAGCAGATGGAGAAAACGCATACCAGCCCACTCCATTTACATGGACTGAACCAGGGGAGGAGCATAGAGGATACAGGGCCAATGGGATGCAACTCAGCATCAGAATATTCACAAGGGGGGTGGGGGGTAGGGGAGGTCGTCTACTATTGACCAATCAGAAAAGGATGTGTAAAAGCAGAGCTGTCATATTCATGAGCATGGCAGTACACAGCAGATACAGAGGCAGATGGAAGCACATTACAAACAGCAAACACAAAGAGGCATCAGGATGAGCAGCTGGACTATGTGTCTTGTGTGTGTGTGTGTGTGTGTGTGTGTGTGTGTGTGTGTGTGTGTGTGTGTGTGTGTGTGTGTGTGTGTGTGTGTGTGTGTGTGTGTTGAAATTTTACAATGCGGTAAAAGGAGAATACATTTCAAAGTGATCCGGAATCCATCAAAATCCGTCCATAATATTTATAGGTCTTTAACAGTACTTGCACTTCACACAATGAGGTCTACTGTATGAAGGATTCATTTTGACATTATCTTCAAGAGGTAAAAGTATGGATGAAAATTACATGTCGTTAAGATTTCAAATTGAATAAGATAATTTTTGTTTATTATGCCTTTTGTACTCATTAATGTCTAATCTGATTTCTAATAACTCTAGTAAAATAAGACACAGTTAAAGTTGGTCAAATATGATTCTCGTTAATTCAGTGAAATGTTAAACCTGATCATTTGAAGAGCCGGCATTGTGTTTTTGTAATCTACATTATCGTGTGTGTTGATGACAGACACATTTGACTGTAATGTAGCATAATAATAGAATAAGCTATCGTGCTGACCCCCCCGCCCCCAGATCGTCTTCTCATCAGCAGGCTTCATGTACACCTCACGCTTGGTCATGATTTGCATAAGCTGGAATTGTTTATGGAAAATTTCACTCAGAAATTTTGTGGCAAGGAGGCGCTGTGCCCTTATGCTAGCATCTGGGGAGAACACTGTTATTATTTATTCAATTTGGTCAGGCTCAGTGTGGTCAGTCCAAAATCCATGTGCAAAAATAATAAGACTTTTGTTTGATTCCATTATATTTAAAGTCCTGTTTCCTCTTTAATCCCCAATGTTTCTCTATCATAATAAGTATAACAAGTATTCAGATAATGCCTAATTTCGTCCCTATTTTGTGCCAAACTCAAGTTTCTATGACAACCCATTCTTGAATTAGAGCCAATAATGTGGTTTTGACCTTTTTTCTAAATGCGACCTTGACTTTTGACTTTTACTCAAATTAATCATTGCATCTGATGTGCAATAGCTATACTGTATTTATATGTCCATGTAATTTTATGGTGATATCTCAAGTATTCATTGAGTCATGTCATGATATGTCTCTGTGGACACACACAGATACACAGACACACACACAGTGATTACAATAATCTCGCCCAACCAATAATGGGCGAGATTAATAAAAGCTGATTAAATGTAGTAGGTACCTTTGTCATCTTGTTTGGCCAGTGAACCACAGGAAGTCCAGTAATAGCCAAGTGAGGGTCATCGTCAGCATGTTCCTTTAAAACAACCTAAACACAACACAAAGAAACACTCAATGAACTGGATCTTATATGTTGAATGACACTGAAATATACTATTTAGTTTGTAAACTTATTGTTTGATTGTTATAAATTAAATAAGTAAATTAAAGTGATTAGACCTTCATGCAGTCCAACAGGCCCTGTGGATCCTCGATTCCCTCTGGGACACATTTCTTATTTTCAGGGAGGGACTCCAGTCTCTCCACCAGTGTCTTCAAGCCACTCAACTCAAAGTCTGTCAGATGAATCCATTTACTCTGAAACTCGGAGGCGGGAGAGTCACATGGAGTTTTTGGGAAATCCAAAGTTGTGGAGGTGGGATTACAGCTGTCTTCAGACTCCACAGATAAAACTGCTTTGAGGAGTTTTCCCTTCATGGTTTCAGGTGAACTCGGATCATCCGCAGAAACTCTGTCAAACCTTTCACCATCATCATCCTTGACCTGAGGCTCACAGGAGTCTTCATTTATGTCCTGGCTCCTGGAGTCAGAGGACGCCTCCAAGTCTAAATGGACCAAACCAAGAACCAAAGCCTTTAAAGCAGAAGTACCCTGTTTTACATTATAAAAACAGAAACTCATACAACCCATCATTATAAATAGTTTAATAATGATTTTCACATGGAATAAGAATCCCTCTAAACCTAGACCAGAGAAATCAATCAAACAAATGCTTTTACTCATCATTACCTGAAAAATCCCAACCCTGTTAACAGAAAGAGACATTTCTACAAACCAAGGATATGTATAATATCCGCATTAAAAAAAGACACAAAGTCAAAGAAGTTTTGCGAGGCTGCCAGCCACAACAAATCCCGCCCCTCACAAACATTTTCAGCTCTTATTGGACATCTTCCTCTCAAAACATGAGTCTATGGGTTTGACCTTTCTAGATCACTCAAGGTCAAAAGTCATGATGCCATTTTGGAGGCTACATGTCATTTCCTATCTGTCAATAATAGTACTTATCACCTCTCTTTTTGGAGTTACAATCATTTAAAATCATGTGACCTTGGTTTTAACCTTACAAGGTCAGTCAAGGTCAAAGGTCATGATACCATTATGAAGCACATGCCAGGTTTCCTGTCTGTCAATAATAGTAACTGAGTCTCTATCTCCACTCATTTTTCTGTTATAGCCTATTTTAGTTTTTTTAGGTATTGACCCAGTGACCCCTGACCTCTTGGATCAACAATAGGCCAAAATCTAAACACATAAGATGCAGAATTGAAAGACAAGCATTTTGGTGCTCCTTCGTCTAAGATAAAGAGTTCGTCTAAGATAAAGAGTTCAAAGGTCATATCCAAAATTCAATTTGGACTTTTATTACAAGCTTGACCTTTAACCTAGAGCATTTCCTTCAATATTCTGATGTCAATGCACATCAACAGTGAGAGCAAAAAGAAGCTATATGCAAAACTAAGTGAAAAATAAATTTCTAATTTTGATTATGAAAACACATTTATGGTGACCTTGACCATTGACCTACATTCACCAAAATTTAATGGAATCTATTCTGGACCACCTTGTACCTTTTCTGAGAAGTTCATAGAAATTGGCCCCATAGGTTCTGTGTAAAGTTGCTGAAAATCAAACAAACGGACGGACAGGCAAACAAAACAAAAAAACAAAACAAAAACAAAACTCCTTGCTTATGCTTTTGGGGGGCATTTATTTTAAATACATGTTTTGTGTGTCAGTTTTAGAGAAAATATACCAGGGCTTAAATTAATACCAAAAAAGAGTCCAATCACATGAAATAGAATATTATTAAATTAACAATATTTTCCAAACAAAACCACATTAATAACCTAAATTTGAACACATCCCTTCTGTCTAGTATTCACATTCTGGATTTGTTTTTTTTTACTTCCATGATCCACCTCTTTCCACTGAGGAAAAGCTAATTTATACAGTGGTGTACACATACTTGTTAATATTTTGTTTATGTAGTAGATTGTAGTTTGCACAACATCATGTATTGTCAATCTTTTATTTTGGCAAAAATATTCTAAAAAAGTCTTTACCAGGAAAACAGGTGCATTAACGACTGTCACTCACCTGTAAGCACCGCTTCTTTACGACTCTCCTGACAAAGGTAGGACCGTTTAGTAAGACAGTATATGTACCGTTCCAGAACATACCAACACATCTCATAGTAGAAGGGGAAACGGAACTTAGAATGAACCTGGAAAATCAGACAAACCCCTGTTAGTGCACCTGCTTCATTCTGTCCTTAAATCAACAAAAGAAACTATTTTAGTTAACCCAGTGTTTTTCAACCTTTGTGTCACGACCACATGTGAGATCGCCTAGAATTCAAATGAGGTCATCTGAAATTACTAGTATTGATCTTTTTTTTTTTTTTTTTTTTTTTTAAAGTACTGTTTATTTGTCAAATGTTCATTGTGGTTAGTTTAAGATCCTGCAACTCTTTCATAATTCATAGCTTGAGTTATTGTTTGTTCAGTGTTAATTGTCAGCCCTGTAAGTACAAACTGGACTAACTGGACATATCCTGAGCAAGGAAAATACAGTTCTCACTTTGAACAGTAATCTGTATCTTGCTTTTCTGCCTCCAGTCATAATTTCCCTAAGTTTTATCTGTCTGGATGTGAGCTTGCTCGTCTCGTCTTGTCGTCTGAACCTGCTTTATCGTCACGGGGCTCACTGGGGGCCTAATCCAGCTACAATGGGCAAAAGTGGGGTACACCCTGTATGAGTCTCCAGTTTATCGCAGGGCTAAACATATATACTGTAGACATACAATCACTATCACATTCACACTTATGGGCAATTTAGATTAACCAATTAACCTATCAGTTTATTGTTGTAACATAGTACACCATACTATTACATGATCAAAAACAAATAAATTTTAGCAAAACAAAAACGGCTCTATTTTGAATGTCTGGGGTCGCTAGACGTTTGTGGTGTTAAAATGGGGTGAGGATTCAAAAAAGGTTGAGAACCACTGGATTAACCTAATGCTAACCATCACCTGTTGCAGTGCAGATGAGGGAGATGAAGGTTGATTCCTACCTTAGTCCTGTTCTCTATCTCATGGATGGTCAACTGCATTGGAATATTAAAACTGTGCAAAATGTTTCCTCCAAAAACCAGTGTGTCCTCAGGAGTGTAGACAGCATGAATCCACCCTACATCACAACACATGTCAGGACATTTCAGATGTTTCATGCAGGAGTAAATAAATACAAATCTCAGCTGCTTACACACCAGAGGGAATAAAAAAAGTGTATCCCTGCTTAAGCTCCACCCTTTGGCATCCATCAGCTCGGTCTCCAAGGAAGATGTCACTCTGCTTTCCCGACAATGCCCAGTCCTCATACAAGGCCAGGTTATGCTTGGTGGGTGGTACCAGCCAGAACACCTAAAAAACAAACCACAAATTATTACAATGATCTCAGATTGTTCAAGATAAAGTATTACATATGGTCTGAAAGGTTGTGTTATATTCACCTTCTGTCCCTTGAACACATGATACCAAACTGAAGTTCCTCCAAAATCAATGTGGAAGTCTGTGTAGCAGCCTTTTACACTCATCAAACAGTATCTAAAAGAGGACAGAAAGAGAGGACACAGAACCTTAACGATGGAAAAAAAAACAGAACTTTAAAGAACCTAAAGATAAAATAACACAGAACCCAAAAGAGGAAAAACAGAACCTTTAAGAAGAAAAACACAGAAACTTAAAAGAAATAAACAGAACCTTAAAGCTGCAGTGGAAAACGTACTCCGTTAAGATAAAGATGCACTCATCCTCTATCATCTTCCATCAATCCACTACCATCAGACTGTACATTACTTTACAATGTTTGTTTCATCTAACTTTAGCTTGTTTTGCTTTATGCTCTTGAGCTGATAGAAGAAAAAAAAAATATTTCCAGCAACAATCATGTTTATGTGAATCTGTGTCTGCTAGAGATGAGGATAAAGGTGAGGAACCCTGAACCCCTATAACAGACTGATTATGGTCCCTCCTCTCTTTAGTCCAGAGGACACAGCATCCATGTCTTACAAAAACGTCAGATTTTCATTTGTATGACCACAGTTTTCCACTTTGCTTTGACCCATTTTAAACAATAGTCCAGGGCATTTGTGGCTGAGGTTCACATATACAATATATGCTTATGTATATGTCTTCTTTTTTTCACCTTCTTTTATGGATGAACTGTCTTCATACATGTCTCTGGATTTGTACACTAATCTCCTTTATAGACTCACACTTTATTTTTCTGTACATGCATGGATTCTATACTATAATTTCTGGAATATTAGATGACACTGGTGAGCGGCAGCCTGTTATGTGTAGCTCTTCTCCTGTCATAACCAAAGAATTTCCTGTCAAGGATCAATGAAGTATCTATTCTATTCTATTCTATTCTATTCTATTCTATTCTAGTCTATGTTAATGCAGTGCTGCCTGGACTTCTTTCTCAACATTCTCAGAAATGTTCATTATATTATGTCTTGTAGATGATGAGTTATTCAAAGCCCTCATAACTTTATACTGAGGAATGTTAATTTGAAATGGTTCGATACAGTGTTTTTACAGATTGTTGAATTCTTCTAGAAGATGTTCTGTTGTTACTGACCTGCTGCCAAATTCACCTCCTTAGTTGTAAACTGTTTCTTTCAGCTGTTTGTTCGTTGTACCACTTCCTTTTCTACATTTGGTCTGTTTTCTATTTAGAATTGTGAATAAAGTGTTTCAAGTTCACCAGATTTAAAGATCATCACATTCTGTTTTTAATTTGCATTATACACAGCATCTCACATATTTGGAGGTGTAGTTGTAATTAATGGTCTGAACTATTCAGCTTCATCACTTTAAGAAGTTAATTCTGATTACCATTACAAACCTCATATTCAAGCCTCTCATTAATATTTGGATAAATCAATTGCATGACCAGCAAGTATTCACTTGATAAATAATAGACACTATTACAACTAAACTTAAACCTCTTGTGATTTCATTTGATGAATGTTTTTCCAGAACCATGGAAGTACCAAACCATGTGACCAAAGTAAAACACTTCTAATTACAACTGGTTACATAATATTATTAAAAACAAACAATTAAAATCACTTATATTCATCCAAAATCATCTAACTGATCTTTGCAGAGAGACAGAGAAAAGAAATAAAAGGAATTACTTTGGTGAATTAAATAAAAAGTACAGTTGTTTTTGATTCTGAGGTATGGATAAGAGCTGTCTGTACAGTCAAATCACACCTGTTAAGAACTAATTTATATTGTGTGTGGGGGGGGGGCAACCCTCGTTAAAGGAGGTGAACTATCATTAAAGAATGAAGCAGTGGAACAATGCGGCACCAATTAAAAAAAAAAAAGCTGGGACATTGTGTAAAACATAAATGAAAACTGAATGCAGTGATTTGCAAATTTCACAAACCTATGTTTAATTCACAACAGAACATACAATACATATCAAAGGTTTAAACAGAGGACATGTAGTAAATGTTAGTAAAATCATCTAATTTGTATTGACAGGGTCATGATTGCCACTGCAGAGCATCTACTTTTAACACAAGCCCATAAACATCTGTGATCTGAGCAGTTGTAGGAGTTCTAGGACTGGAATGTTGTCTTATTGTTGTCTGATACTTGATTTTTCTACCTGTTCAACAATCCCGGGTCATCTTCATCATCTACTTCTTTTCATGATACAGATATTTTCAACTGGTAAGAGGTGTGGCCTGAGGTAAACCAGTACCTGAGGTCTTCCAGTATGAAGTTTATGAAAGTACAAGTGGTTTAGGGTGTCTGTGAAATATAAAGGCCATCCCTGGAAAAAGCATCATCTGCATGAATGGAGACATATTTTCCACTAAACACCTTTCAGCATTAGTTGACCAGTCACTTGTTAACTTGATTAGTTGTGACATATTCCTCTAACTGTTTAAATTTTGTACTACTTACCTTATCAGCCTTGAGCTGGTCCAACCCAACTTTTTGGACACGTACTGATAAAGTTAACTTCAGACGTTGTATTGTAAATAAAATATAGGCTTGTGGGATCAGCATTTGTATTTATTTATATTTTCCACATAGACACAAGTCTGAGAGGACCGGGCTAACTCATGGCCTGGTCAAAAGTAGTTCCCCCACAAAAGTCTTGGAAGTGGAAATACGCCTAATATCACATCTTTTTTTGAAATGGAGGGAGACAGGTGAGATACTGAAGTGTTGGGTTTAAAGCTAAGGAAGCAGCAACTATTTCATTCATCTTCTGAACCTGCTTTATCCTCACTAGGGTCACAGCGGTCATTGGGGACCTATTCCAACTACAACAGTCTTAGGTGGGGTACACCCTCTATGAGTCACCAGTTCATCTCAGGGCTGAACATATATAGACAAACAATCACATTCACACCTGTGGGAAATTTAGATTAACCAATTAACCTATCAGTATATGTCTTTGGATGGTGGGAGGAACCCGGAGTACCTGGAGAAAACCCACACAGACACGGGGAGAACATGCAAACTCCACACAGAAAGGTCTGGTGTGGGAATCGTGAAGCATGAGCGCTAACCACTGCGCCACTTTGTTGCCCACAACTACTTTAACTATGTTTATTATTTTTTGGCCTTGTATATTTGAACCCCTTGGACTGATGTCGAGCTCCAAACATCAACATGTCAAAACAAAATAATGAAGAAGTGGCTGGTGCCCTACCTCTGTACTTTAGGATACTTCATCTCTGAAATTACATTGGTGGCTTCAGTTTGACTATGTTTCAGATCAGGAGGCCACATGTTATCAACCCAGTCCACTTGATCAACCTGTAAAAACAACCAAAACTATGTATTATTAGCTATTTTTTCCATGTAATCAATGGATGTTGTATTCATTTTAAGATTAGTAATCAAACCTTTGACAGAATCAGTATGAGAATATCAAAGTACAAGTTTAAGTTACCACTGTGGGTCGCTTGATGAGATTTTCCAACTTGGTATGACTGAACTCTAAACTGATGACATTAAAGAGTTTATCTCGCTCTTCCTCGGGTGTCTCATAATAACGGACAAACTGTGCCATGCTCATCTCAGAGCCTCTCTGTGTGCTCACATCCATCACATCCACAGAGCGACGACTGCCTGCAAGGCAAATACCAGGGCAAACTGTGAAACAGTCACTGTGATCATTAACACGTGGTATAATCTGCAAGGCTGAGTTATGCTGATAAATCTGATGCTTTTATAATACAACTCATACATGATAACATTGTGTTGGATTGCTGTTATCTTTGTATTCACTGTGACATCATTCCAGCTACTTTATGAGATGCACCAATATTTATTTACATCCTGACATGTATTAAGATTTAGTCAGAATCCTGTATTGATGACAACATTTGGACCACTGCCTAGAGTCTACACATTTGTCTACACATCTTGTGTATGACATTTGTAGGTCTCGACTTTTTGGTGTCTGATCCATGTGTAAAAGTGATGTTTCACGTTTTCGTATAATCTCTTTCACATTTTGAGCCTGAATCCCAGTTTGACTCCTGAATTATATCAGGTTCAAATGTACCCATTCCATCAGGAAAAAAAAGATTGACAAAAGACTTGCTACTTTTGTGTATTCCACTAAATAGCTGACCAGATCTAGGTCCAATCAGCTTGATCAAACTGTGAAATAAAGTATGAAACAGTGAAATAGTTTGACTCGACAAAGTAAAACTGACTTTACAACACAAGACAAAACTCTTCATATGGCTGCATAAGAAACATGCACCATTTAATGTTCAATAACTTGCTATAATGTTAATCACTATGACAAAGCACGTTTCTCATCAGATCGTTTATTAAATCCAGGTATGCTTTTTTTCCAGCTTTGCAGTGTGCGGTAAAAACTGCAGTGTACATATTATGCATTCCTCCACTAGGTGGTGGAATTACACCACCTAGTGTCTATTGTATGCGATGCCTTACACTGAACTTTTTCACTTCGTTAGAGAAGTAAAACAGTTGGTGAATAATACACAGAGGATTGTATGTTTATATTTTTAACAACACCACCACACATGAGAGGGTCCATAACCTGTATAAAGAAGTCTATCTGGGTCTTAGACTTCTAGGTGGTCAAGTTCATCAGAGTAGTTACTCCACTATTTTCTTTTTTTTTAACAGTGGACATTATTCAATAAAGTAATATATTGTTTTGTTTGCATTCATGTAATTACTACAAAACTTTACTACATGGTTGAATATAAATGTTTAGTATTATACTTACCAACCAAGCCTTTAATTTCACTCACTGTAAATTCTGGATCAGGCATCCTATGTCAGGAAAACAGAGATTATTTAAACTAATTTCACTAATTCAATATGATCATAAATACTACATTCTATAATCTGAACTAAGTGCTCACCATAACAAAGCTCTAAAGACATTTATATTTAAAACAGAAAGAGTCACCTGATTCCAAGACCGTCTTTGTCTTTAAAAATGAGAGGTATCCTGAGAGCTTCCCTTTGTACATATTCATAGGTGAAATCTGAAAGACAACATTTGTACATTTCAGACATAAAATGGGTCTTGGACCAGTGAACACAGATGTTACTGTTGAAAGGGACTTACCTTTACCCTCCATCAGGTGGACAAAGTTTGTGTTGTATCCGTCACTGAGCAGCTTTTCTTCCACACTGAAACCTCTGATGTTAGCTATTTCTTCAACATCAGATAAATCTTCGTCTTCGTCGTACATCCTCCGGCAGATGGAGCGCTGCCACAGAAACACACTGATGTACAAGAGCAAACTGAAAGTACATGTGCAAGCCTGTGTGTGAGCCTCTGCTGCTGTTATGATTACTGTAAACTGACTTTGGGGGAGTCTGCTATCGTGGTACCAATGCAGTTTCTTCAATGTACAGAGCATAAAGTTAAGACACCTAACATAAACTGAGCCACAGGCAGAACCCAAACTACACGTTTGTAGGATTTCCATCACCTTAGATGCTGGTTTGTTTTGCACTGACTCACTACGATCTGCAAACTATTGAAATATGCATCAAGTTACAAACACCCACAATGTGCATCATGTCTTTACGTCGGTAATGGTCAGTGATGTGATCGACGGTTTATACTAGTAAAGGTTAGCTTAGCTCATTAATTAGCAGTCTGGGTCTGTGTCTAAGCTAACGGTCCATTTACACACCAGCCTCCGTCCGGAGTCAGAACCGGGCTCCGTCGACCCAGACATCTTGAGTAACGGACGGTTTTCAGTCCCTCAGTCTGCCATAAACGGTTTCATCCGGGGCGAGTTGTACGAAACACTGAGCACGATTTGCACGTTCAAAACAAGGGAACCATGTTTGTGTCAATGACGTCATCGACAGGAACCAAAACATTGTTGGACAACGTCACGCGCATCTGTTTTATTATTAGTTTTCCTGATCATTTAACGGCTTTCACGTAGAATGGAAATGTGTTCCGTTAGACCGAACACTGTCTGTTTAAGGTGGGACGTCCGTCAGTTCTTAACATTTGTATGTTAAGTCTAAAATTATGAATTATATACAGTAATCAGTAAAATTAATCAGAAACACGGTGTGTACAGGAAATGAGCTGTTTTATTACCGTCATTTATCTTAATGTGAATAAATACATTGTCTTTGTGTCACGTGAATCACAATAGCACTGGTAATTTAATTATGCACATGGTATTTACCGCGCATTTTTGTTTTATACTAGATAAATAATTAGTAAATGTGAAGGTTTAATTGTGTAGTGTGAGTGTTGTCAACCACAGACCAACGGATGTTCACTCTCTCGCCGCAAAGCCTTGTGGGTAATGTAAGGTGCAGGCGGACACACGCCGTGAACTTTTAGTGAATAAATAGCTTCCGTGGTTCAGTCACTTGTGTGTGTTAAGGTTCAGGGTTTGGTGACTTTAGCCCGTTAGCATGGTGAAGGCTGGATCCTGTCGGCTTCCCCCGGTGTAACAGGTTCATTCGCCGGTCCTGTTGGTCCGGTCCTGCTCCGTCCGGTTCTGTCTGTCCGGTCCCGTTCGGTCCGGCTTTTTTCGAATCGGTTCTATTTGTCCGGTCCTCGGCAGTAACAACATGAGTCTGAACGAACATTCACTGCAGGCTCTGTCCTGGAGGAAGCTGTACCTGAGCCGGGCTAAACTCAAGGCTTCCAGCCGGACATCAGCCCTTCTGTCGGGATTTGCGATGGTAACAATTATTATTTCGTATAAAGTCATTATTATTTAACATAAAACCATTATTAATTAATATAATTATGATTTAGCATAAATGTAGTATAACTAGTATTTCGTATAGCCATTATTATTTAGCATAACCATTATTATTTGAAATAGTCATTATTATTTAGCATAACCATTATTATTTATTTTAGGTATTGTGTATTTTTACTCCTCCTTTAAGTGTGTCTGGGTTCATTTAGGTGTTACACAGTCAGTGTTGTCTTTTGTTGACTTGTGCCAACCTGTGATTGCCTTCCTTTTGCAGGTGGCCATGGTGGAGGTGCAGCTGGACAACAGTTATCCTTACCCCCCTGCCCTTCTCATCGCCTTCAGCGCCTGCACCACTGTGCTGGTGGCTGTGCACCTGTTCGCTCTGATGGTCTCCACCTGTATTTTACCAAACATTGAGGCTGTCAGCAACGTCCACAACCTCAACTCAGTCCAAGAGTCTCCCCATGAGCGGATGCACAGACACATTGAACTGGCCTGGGCCTTTTCTACTGTTATAGGGACTCTGCTCTTCCTGGCTGAAGTGGTTCTTCTATGCTGGGTCAAATTTCTACCTGTTAAGCCCAACAAGTCCAGTAATACCACGGTTTCCTCTGGTGTGGCTGCTGCCATCACATCCACATCCATCATGGTCCCCTTTGGTCTAGTGTTCATCGTGTTTGCTGTGCATTTCTACCGCTCCTTGGTCAGCCATAAGACGGACCGACAGTTCCAGGAACTGGAGGAACTGTCCAATCTCACCAGGCTGCAGAACGAGCTGGACAACAGAGGGGATGTGTCCATGTTACACTCCCCAAGCTCACATTTCCCTTAGTCTTGGAGGATTGGCTTTTATCTGATGGACTCTTATTAGAGTTATCCAAAACCAATGTTTTGGTTGAGGTTTTTTTGTTTTGTTTTGTTTTGGTTTTTTTGTTTTTGTTTTTTTTACAATCTATAGATTTTAATTAAAATTTCTCACCTATTTGTTGTGAAATTGACTTTTTTTTTCCTTTGATCAGTTGTGAACTCACCAATCTGTCATTGTGCACGTTGAAATGGTAAAGTCTTAACTGTGATATAGGTGCTTGGTTTATGTCTTTGATTATTGCAAAGAAATCTTAACTTATTTTAACTCTGATTACTGTCTGCTGCATTTGTTTAACTGTGTGTCAGTGAACAAGAGTTTTGTTTCAACACTGTTTTTGTTTTTGGTGAATTCTAAGTATATAACTTTTTGTTCTTTAATCACAGATGTAGAAGTTATTATAATGCTTAGTGTTTGCACTT